>JAHLJT010008756.1:122315747-122342772 GCA_031308135.1 Acheta domesticus
TTGGAGTGACGGGGGTACGAGGGGCGGAGGTTTGAGAACGGAGGTTGGGGCGTCAGAGATTGAAGCGATCTCGATTCAACTGTTTCATATGACGTACGAATGAACGCTCATTCATTTTCATTCAAATTCACTGAACACTCAAAGGATCAGGGGCGGATCCAGTCCAACATTTGCAGAGGGGGGGATCGTACTTATGTTAAGTGGTAAACATATGTGCTATTATATATATATTATTGCTGTAATATAGATATGACGCTATATAATAATATTGTTTAAACAATTACCTAAATCGAGCATAAATGAATATTTAAAACAATTCTGCCAAATAAAGGAAGGTAAACGAAAACTCTAGGCCCTTTTCTTGGTATGTGGGGGGGGGGAGTTGCCCCCATGCCCTCCCCCCCGGATCCGCCTGTGCAAAGGATCATTCGTCTATAGTGCGATTTTTCCAACTCTGACCCTCAAGCCCTTATGGCCACAATGGAATATCACTAGACATTTCGCTTCGTTCTCCGTTATGCTTCGAGGAGTCGCATAATCGCAAGCACTGCTTGATACGGTCGCGATCACGCGATATCCGGCGGCACGAATGAGAAAGACGCGAAATACTGTGACATATCCGTTGTGAAGACGGGCCTTGAGGGGCAAAGTTAGAAAAATCGCAATATAACGTTCGACCTGCAGCGAGGCCAGCACCGACGGCCGTGGAGTGGAGACGAAGAATGCGGCGACGTGGAGCGTGGACGAGCGCGCCCGCGAACGCCGCTCGTTGGCGCGGCGATGGCGGCGGACGCGCGGCAGGCGAGGGGCCTCTCCAAAAAAGGCAGCGTTGCGGCGCGGAGGCGGCGGCGGCGGCGGCGGGAGCCGGAGGCGCGCGGCGGCGAGTAGACCGGTTCCTCAGTGCCCCACCCAGACGCCGCCGCCGCCGCCGCCGCCGCCACCGCCACCGTCGGCCCACGACTTCGCTGATGATTCTGCTCCCTCGCTCTTCACGCAACCATTGCTGCGTCTCACGTCTCGCAGGACTCGCGCTTTTCATTGCTTCGACGGATTTCTTGACGAACAGCTGTTGCTCATTCGTATCTTTTCTCCCCTATTTCAATTTGCGTGTCGCTATTTCAAATATTCGAAATAATGGCGACCTTGAATTGATTCTCGGTTTTCAAAAATAGTTTAAATCATTAGATTATGTCATTTCAACTCTTCATGTGATTGGAGCTTCTTTCCATTATAACTGCCTCGCAGTTGAATTTGCATTTCGCAATTTCAGATGTTTTGAAATAATGGCAACCTTGAAACTATTTCTCGATTTTCAAAAGTAGTTTAAATCAATCTTCAACGCTCTACGAGTTTTATGTAATTTCAAGTCTTCATTAGATTGGGGGCTTCTGTACATTATAATGCTCCGCACAGTAACTACTACTGAAAATCTGCTACCTTGGTTGGTCTTCACTAGTGCAATTCCCGCTTAAAATAATTGCAACGATTTACACTCTTCCTTTCTGTTTCTTAATACTAAATACCATCCAATTCCTTTTCTGGTTCCGAGATATCACGGCTCTTGTTCCTTTGCTTTTTTTGTTTTGGTTTTCTTTAGTTTTTTTCTACTGTATTATTGCATCTCATCTCACAAGTTAAATTTCACATTTACAGTTTCAAAAAGGTGTTACTGAGACACATCGTTCACTGCTTTTCGCAGATTATATCACTCCTGAACTGTATGGTTATAGATTGGGGTTTCATTGAGACTTGACCTTAGACGTCAAATTCTTCGCTAAGGCAGTAGTGCCGTAGTGATCTCGGACCGAGGAGTCGCGGGTTCGAGTCCCGCCTCGGGTATGATTGTATGTGTTCGTCCTTTCACCCCCTATCATCAGCATATCGTTTTCACCCTCATATCATAACGTTAAATCCAATAGTGGTCGCTAATGACCTAGTAGTTGTGTGACCTTAAAATACATTTTTTTTTTAAATCATTCGCGTTAAAGGTGGTGCACCACAATCAATAGTCATCATGTAACCATGGCGCTATGGTAGTAGGAACACCGTTCTGGAATGTTACGGTGTTTTTGTTTATAATCTGCTTCAAATGCAAAGAGGGATAATATGAAAATGTGTAAAACAATGTTCAATACATGTGCTAGTGTGATTTCTAAATTCTATTATCTTGTCATATTTTGTGATCCTGTACTTGACTATAAATACTCCATAGACCTGCGTGTATGTTTTTCACGCGTGTATGAGGCCTCTAGGCTGTGCAAATAAACAAAATTTTAGCTCTTCCAATTAGCTTCTATGAAGGTCAATTGTAATAGTTATATTTTGGTGAAATTCCGTACTAATGAACTGATATCTTAAAGTGGTGAAATAATATTTCCACACGATCACATATGAAACAAAGGATGGGTGAAGCCTCTTGACATATTGGAAAAGAGGAAGCATAAATACGCCTAAGTTCTTGAACGATCTATCTTTAAGTCACGAACGCCATTGCTATGTTAATTCATTTCTTGGAACAAGCGTGTTGTGGTACTGCAAATAAGTGTTCCTCGTAACAGCATCTTTGCAATTTCTTTGGCACACACGTTCTACTTAACCAGCAACACAAACGAGCTTACAAGATAAGAACCTGTATCAATGGAAGAAGTAACGTAAGTCCTCTTAAAGTCTTGAAATGATATTTTTCTTTGCAAAATGCAAATACATCAAATGTGAACATCTGAATGTATAGTAGTAAACTGTATGTACCGAGTATACCTTCAGACGCAAATGCGGAACATAAATTCAATTCTGAACAGGAGGGCTAAATGCTACAAACATGTTGAGATAGAACATGCAGGTTTCTCGGAAGGGTATCTTTCCTATTTTGTTGCCCTTTTTTAAACACACATTCTCTTTTAAAGTGGGACAAAGTAAACAATGGTTTCAAAACTTTGGCGAGCTTGATGTGTTAACAAACAATCAATAATGACAAAAACAAGTAAGTACAAAAGAGAATAGTTGAAAGCATTTATTAACTTATTAAGCGTGTCACAAAGCCAACCCCATGCGAGTAAATATGTCAGTCATTCAGTGGCACAGCATCTGTGACAAGTACGAAACGCAAATATTTGTTTCGGATGGGCTTCAGTGGCGGGCAGGACCAAGCGCAGTCACGGAGGAGTACAGTGGGGCAAAATGAAGTTGAGAGCACTTAGCACTTTCTGTTATTTCCCGGCATGCTTCCCAATCGAGGAAAAAAATAAGGTGCTTAGTACTCGTAGGCATAAAAACGTATACGTATAAAACATAAGTAAGTCTCGTGGTTGTTTGTTTGTTTTTTTTACGGACGGTGGTGGATTTTCGACTATAGATAAACAGGTGGATTAAATTCATTGTGTGGAGAAAAATTCTAGCTGCTGGCTCCTCTGTTCGGTAGCTTTCAGTGGTTTCCCGATCAATACCAGGAGAATGTCAGAGCAATACCCATAAAACCGGGTAGCGTGCGATTTTTTCCTTCCTCATTCTTGTCCCCTCCTCTCCTCTTTCACACACACACACACACACACACACACACACACACACACACACACACATATACTTCAATGCTTCACAATACAACACATGTGGGGAGCTTAACCCAGCTGGGCTGTGGCCAACAGAGGGGCAACTCCGTAAGCAAACGTGTACGCGGGCCCCAGATCTCATGTTTCAGCGGGGAAAGACTACCACCAACTTTCCGGAATACAACAAGCACTACATTTACGGGACTACTGACCTTATCACTCACTCACTCCATTGAGAAAATCCCTTGCTGTAACTTTCCCTTTCTATGAATTCTCGTTTGTCTTGACCAGATTATCGTTGTTTGTAAATTCATGAACAACAAATGATTCAAAGAAACACTAATTTAAAAACTTCTCATTCAATTTTTCCAAGAATTGCGAAGTTTCAGCAGTAAAGTGTGGCCATTTTTTCTGCGTGCATATTGGTTGCTATCGGACCACAGCGAGGAGGAGACGGCGGAGGCGACGCCGCCCACGCTCTTTACGCAAGGCCCGCGCGCCCGCCGCCGTCCAAATCCTACATAACAGGCGCTCGTCCCGGGCAGGACTACACGTCCTTGCTCCAATGTTATGCGCTTCGTGGGCGACGACGATGTCGGTGACGGTGACGTTCACGGAGTTGACGATGTACGTAACCGAACGGTTATAGTCATCATTGAAGTTCGTTACGATATCCGGCTAAAGTTACAAAGAGCAATTGGATATAAATATTAACGACGATGCTGACGATGAGAGTGACTTTAAATTGGAAGATTCAAAACGTCTCCTAATGATGACAAATGAGTTGATTAAAATATTTCTAAAAGAGTAAATAATTGCATTTTGAACACTAATGTTTCTAAAGATAATTTAATTCAATTTCAATGAGTGTACGGTTCTTTACATAATATTCACGATTCTGTGCTTAGATGGCAAAATAACAAGTCACACTGTCATGACATACGTTACAAAATGGCATAAGTCACTCTTGTTTGTTAATGATTAGGAGGAGGCAAAATATGCAGTCGTAGTTTATGAAAACCCAGGTGGCAAATTGAAATTAGGACAAAAGTCAGAGAGTATTAGACGAAAGTCACATCTTGAAACTTAAAATTGCTGTCACGGAACATTTTTAAAAGTGATTTATAGTTTTTTTTCCATCTTCACACATGATTTGATCTATTATTTTTCTAATATGACGATGCTCCAAATGGTGGAAGAGAAGAAACAAAACAAATTCCAAAGACGGTTCAACCCAAATGTGGCACCGGACCGCCGAGGTCAAAGCAAACTGCGCGCATTGCCATAATTTTTTGCTCTGAACACCTGGAGACGGCGTTGGCACACCCTCGAGTAGTGTTTCCCAACTTTTCTTGGCTCGTAGTCCAGTTCCAGTCTCTGAGAGGTCGTGTTTCTTTTATGTAGTTTATTGCCTGTGAGAACGATACGGAAGATGTCCCAATTTGCAGAGCACTTCCATGTGATTTATTTCCTATTCAGTGTTACTCCTCTCGATTTAAATTGTTTTTCATTGTCCTGTTGTCCTCAATGATATATGAGTGTACGAGACATCTTTTCTTTAAAAAACGAATAGAGGTTTATATTCTTCACAGCAAGTGATGTCTTCAATATCAAGAAAATTACTATTTAATTTGTTCGCCTAACTGAATTCACGATAAGGAATTTTATATTTTGAACGTACGTACTTAGAACTATATTTTTTTTATTTCTTCATTAACTGCTGGAATTTTAAAATCACAGTTAATAACATTGTTTCGAATGTACTGTTGGCAATGTTTCGTGACACTTTAGATCTTAGAGATTAATACTTGACGCAGTACTAATGCTAGACATTTATGGGCCCGGAGCAATTTTGAAACGTAGTCCCCCCACCCCGAAATGTGAAATTTTAAAATGTGGAAGTCTACATTACAGGTAATGACTATAATTAACTATTTAAGGTAAAAAAATATTCAATTTTTTTAAATATATACTTATAAAATTGCGATAACGATTTTCTCGAGTTTCAATTTCTTTTCACTATTTTACTAATTGAATAGTTACCCCGAATACAGATCTAACCACAAAAAATCGAAAATTGAGATTTCAGTGGAATAGTGACCTGTTAAACCGTAATACACAGCCCCCTCGATTCTGAGGGCGCACCGGCCATTCCAAAGTAAGTTATTCTTTAGGTAAAAGTTGGCCTATTGGCGACTAGTGATCTATCTGCAGCAAGATGGATCGATGCGAGTATGTTATGAGCGGTAGTGCTTTGACTAAATCTGACTTCTGAGTTATTCACAGTTCATAATATATTGATGGTTTGTAAGATTTTTACAGAAATAAATTCATATACACTGATTAGAGTTTGTTTCTACTTCCCGAGAACTTCCCACCGAATGTTCCGCCCACTGGGGCGGCCGCGAGAGCGCGCCCCTGCCGACGGGGGAAAAGAAACAAGGGAGACGCGACGCGCGTCCCCGCCGGATGGCGTCACCACTTTCGCTCTTTTCGCTCTCCGCGTTTGAATGAGGAGTCTCCGCTCCACGTGACCTTTCCCTGGGACCGGTTCTCATACGTCCAGCTTCCTCTCACTGCGCGAGATTTGTGGAAGAGCGTGTCGGATGTGCGGCAGGTGGTAACGTTTTGCGTTGTGTCATGTCGAGTAACAAGTACAATGTGTTGGCTGTTCTCTAATTCTGGTGATCAGCTTTAAATGTTGCAAAATCCAGGACACTCGTTCAGAAAAATGTGATGATAATTTTATGTTCCGCTGATTTTCGCCGGGCACTAGGACGATGTGTTTTGGGATAACGTGCTTTTTGTGAACACAAAAGATATTAAGCTTAGAGTTGCGATTGAAAATTCGACCAATCACAAGTGGGAATGGGAGATTCCTCTTCCCAGGCAATATGCCTCGATAAAAGTCCATAGACGTGAGATTTTCGATTAATTCATAACTGAGGCTGGATATTTCCATAGACATTATTTTCATCAGGTCCAGTGCGTGATGGTTACATATGATTATAAACTACCATAATTCATTTCGTTGCATCTGGTGGAGAGTTTTAATGTACGAAGAAACATGTTTTAAGTTCGTCATGAATAAATCTTTTTCCTGACTAAACCATTTAAGTCTACCACTTTTCATTCTGACTACTTGAGAGTTTCTATTCTGTTAGCTACACATCGTTAGGCAAGCACTATGTTGTTATGATTGCTCCGCATGTTGGATTTCACGCCGTGCAGTTCGAGGACCGAAGGCGTGGCTTTAAACGAAATGTCATTCCTCAGAAATATGGACTGGAGAAAGCAGCGGCAGCAGCGGCGGCCATCTGTCCACAGCGGAATGCTTAAATTGGAAATCATTGCTAGAGAAAAGCAAAAACTGTACAAACGTGTCCCCAATTATTTTGCCTGGTCACTTGCAGAGTCCTACATTCAAGATTAACTAATTAAATGAACTTGATTCTGACGAGTGGTTAACACACGTGTGTGCTATATTTACTCTACAGTTTGATATTTCGATAGAAATGCTGTTTCCGATTCGATTCGTTCACGGTGCTCTGTTGATTCCGACATTGAGTCACTCGCAACGCTCCCACTATATCAGGTGTAGCAACCCTTATCGGGAAGGAGTGGAAGAGGGGACGAGAGTGGAGGCGTTCCCACGGGGGGCTGGCGCTCCGGACAGGGGCGCCTGCACGGTTGACATTTGGCAAGTTGCGGGCATTCCTGAGGGGGGCCGAAGGGCGGTTTTTTGGAATGTCATTTTTTGGAAGGGAGTGGAGAGGGTGAACTGGTGGAAGCGAGGTGGTGTCGAGGAGACCATTCTTACAAAAGACATGTACCGGGAAGTTTGCGGATGTTGGACGCTTCCTCTTCCGGTTAGGGTAATTTATGATTAATAAATTAATTAATGAAGTACCATTCTGTGTTTGCTTCGTGTAGAGGAGAAACCCTAATATCAGGGGTGTCCAACTGGCGACCCGCGTGCCGCATCCGGCCCTCGGAGTCATTTGTTGTGGCCCGCGAAAGATTATTATCCAATAGTGAAAGTCCCTTTCATCCATGGCGGGCGAGATCATTGTGCGCCTCTCACCGGGAGGTCCTAGGTTCGGGTCCCGACGGCGGCAGGATTTTCGACACTAGCTTGTCAGCTAGGTCGAATTCAGTCGCTGTCTGGAGGAGAATTCTAGCGGCCGGCTGCACTGATCTGTAGTTTTCCGTGGTTTCTCCGATCAGCACCAGGCGAATGCCGGAGCAGTACCCTAACAAACGGGCCACGGACCGAGCGCGATCTTTCCTTCCTCTTCCTTGTCCTATCCTTTCCTCTTACACACACACTTACACTAACATACACTACACTACCGCACATGCCGGGAGGCCGGTCGGGTACTTAGAGCTTGTCCCGGCTGGGCGGTGCCCCGCTGGTGGGAGATACCTCGTTTGAGGGGAAAACCTCGCTAGTCGACGGTAGGTCGGCGCGAGATCTCGCCATCCAGCGGGGAAAAGATCATCGCCACCTCCCGAGAAAAACACGCACTACACTTACGGGACTAATGACCTGAGTAGTTGACGCGCCCGGAAACACGAATCAATCAATTGTGCGCCTAACACACGCGTCCTGCCGTGGCCAACACTTTTAAATGGGTTAAATTAAATTTAAGGATTTTTTTCATGTAAATTCAGAAATTCACAATCATCCCAATGTGTTTCACTGCATTATGCATGGGTACAGCCTGATATCACGCATAGTTCCATCCAGCCACCCACCCCGTCTCAGAGAAGCCGGGCAATGCCAAGATAAAGAATACGGGGAAGTCAGATGAGGATCCTCCGAGGAATACAAATATGGCCCGCAATCATATTGAATGTTTTAATTGTGGCCCTGAGGCCTCGGAAGTTGGACACCCCTGCCCTATATCATACCTCCTGTATCGTCATAGTGTCTGCAAGTGCCATCTCCACTTATCATTTCCTAAACTTATATACCTACCGCATTATATCATCTTCACTATAACCAACACAACAGGTGCCACCATTACCTTCAGTATTTTTCAGTATTTCAGAAGTAAGATTCAGTAAGAATCTTGTACATACGTCTCTGAAGTCGAACGCGGCATAGTAAATGAATACATGGTTATATGACGGAAGGCAGGGGATACGCGAGATCTTCCGATATCCTGCCACTAACCTGCCTGGCTCAACAAAAATTCACACTGTCATCGACCGGAACTTGAATTATAAATCCATGAGGCGTTTTTATGGTGTTGATCACTTCCGTGACTTTAGCACTTACCGACACCGCTACTTAAAAGTATTATTTTCATCATTACCACTGCCAACACTACCATCTGACTAAGGGGCCGTCCATAAATTACGTAACGCAAATTTCGAGTATTTTCAATACTCCCTCTACCTCTTGTAACGCACTTTCCTATCTCTATGTAACGCAGCGTAACGCTACCTCAAACACCCTCCCCCTTCAGCGTTACGTAATTTATGGATGACCCCTAACAAAGACCTCCGCGGTACAGTCCCTGTTACTCCCTACCACGCCACCATTAGCAACACTACTACCACCACCAACGCCACAATTTCATCATTTTCAACGCTACTGAACCGCCACCACTACTTTCTTCACCACATTCCCATCATTTCTAACGCTACTGTCTTTACCACCTCCACCACTTTCAACTAGTCAGCGACTACAACCACCACATTTTTCATCCGCCTCACTATCACTACCACCTATTCACTATTTCTAACGGTATCACCACTATCATCACCATTTTCAACGCTACAACAATTAAAGAAAAAGATGTGGCGTTGGTTTCTCGTAGTTTTGCATTTTGGCAGAAAGCTTTTTCGGTCGCATTGCGGCCATCTTCAGTGCGATTCTGAGACGCCTGGGGGCCTCGGTTCAGACAAGACAGCGTCATTTCTAACACCATTCCTATCCCTACAATAATTACCACCATTTCCCAAGCACTTCCACTACTACCACAAATACCACCATAACCAATGCCCCCGGAGCCGCGGTGGGCACTGGCTTCCTGACCTGAAGGACCCAGGTTCGAATCCTGGCGTAGGCTGGGATTTTTATCTGGTGCTTTCCCTTGAGGGTTGCTCTGGGGTCGACTCAGTCTCCTTTCCTAGAGAGTACCAGGATCTTTCCTGGGGGTAAAGGCGGCCGGAGAGTTGCTCGCCACACAACCTCCTCCTTGTGCCGACGGCGACGAAAAGGTGGAGCCCTACCTTCGCCTCCCCATAGGACCACATCGGCCTGTGTGCAATGCGCAGGGAATATCTTTACCTCCAATACCCCCACCACAATCATCATGACGCCTGGCAATGCCACCATGAGCGCGTCCTGCGCCGCGGCGTGGCGCGGCGGCCTTCCAGCTGTGGGCGGGCGGGCGCCGGACGCGCGGGCGCGGGAACCGGTTTGGCCCCCACCCCTCCGCCCCCTCGCCCATGCGCATGCGCTTCCATTCAACCTCAACCTCTGCCGCCTCTGGATGCGGAGGCGAGCGCTCCCCACTGCAACTTCGGACCCAAGGCCTCGGATGGGTGGTCGGTTCTTCGCTCACGACGGGTAAAAAGTTTCTAGCACTGTTTTATGTCAATGTAACGCAGCCGATGAAACAAAAAGCCACTATTAATGGGAGATGTCCGTTAAGGATTTTAACAATCCACCGTCCGTTAAGAATAATCGAAACAAATGAGTTATAGGTAAAGATGTCGGAAAACACCTATTCCTACAAACGGTATTTCTTGTTTATGTGGTGTTTTCTTACAGGAAGTTGCTATTACGATAACAACAAAACGATACCCGGCTGTTATGACAAATATCGGACTTGGTTATAAATCTCAGCTGTCTTCTCGCGTCACAAACTTCACTCGCGTCTGTTCAACTTAATGACGGCATAACGACTCTTTATCGGCAAGCGTCATTAACTGAAACAAACAATACGCGAGCCACGAGAGTGAGAAGAGCAAGGAATAAAATGCAAAGGTTTAAATCATTTCGATCTTAGGAGTAATCAGAAAATTGCCTCTAGGATTCGTTCAGGAAATAACCTATGTAAACTGTTTGAACATTGCAATTGCTTATCTAAATTACATCATGGATGTAGATCTACATGATTTTATCTGTATATTTCGTTCTCCTTCCAGGAGAACGGAAAATACAAACTCTGTTACACATCTATTTTAGTCTTCAAAATGTGTGATTGAAAAGGTCTTTTGGGCAAACGAACACCGGGACAGAATTTTACAATGACGCCGGTCAGATTACATGATATGAGCTATGTATGTGAAGAAATTATAAATGAAAATGTTGATTACGAAGTAATTGTCTCCTAACAACAATGACAATTAACGTTTCTCCAATGTCGTGATTGAAGATCCAACCCTCCAATGAGATTGTTCTTGCGTAAAGGACAGAGTGTGAGAATAACGCGTTGCCAGCATCCCCATGAGGAATTAATTCTCCAGGACATTCTCATGACATTGGTTCCAGGCGTTCCAAACCCAAATTCTAGTAATAACAGCGTGTCCAATAGCCAGAGCTCAACGGACGTACCATGTTATTACCTGTCATCGGGGATTTGAATGACCTTCTAATCTACAACCTCTTTTGTTTCACGGACGTTTCTTCGATTGTCATGTGTCAAGTATTCAGTCAACTGAAAAAAAAGATTGTTTTTTACGTAATTTCAGAATTTTACATGTTCTTTATCAGGCATTCGAAAGTAAAGACGGAGAATACATTTTGGCTTGAACTATTTGATAAACTAAAATATTTTATTAAATCATGTTTACTATCCCACAAATATTTGCTACACGTTTTATCACTCTTATATTACTTTCGTTATTGTTATTATTGTGATTTTCTATTACTATTATTATATCATTAACGTTCTTTCTACGATTCCCTGGCAAATATTTGCCGTGAAATGATGATCATGGAAATTATGTTTTTTCTTTCCACTAAACACAACCGCTAGGTAATTTGTCAGAAGCCATGGAGAAAGGGCTTGAGGGAAAATGGTAGAAATACTTTCGAGTGCACAAGCGCAGTCGCGAGACAGCCGGGATTGCCGTCTTCTAAGCGCCAAGTGAGTGCAAAGAACGCATAAAATACGTGACTAGTCATGTTCTTGCTGACCTCCCTGCCGTAACTTTCACAATTACCGTAAGATGCCGCAGAAGACAGTGTAATTGATATTTAAGTACAAGTGGTACTGTAACGACGATGCTAATGTAAAGAACTAGCAATTTCATTAATGTATGACAAACTTAGCCAAAATCATTATATTAGTCCAAATAAAAGATAAAACATCAGAACCTAGTCGACACTTTTCCTAGACCTGCACCCACGTTATTAAATTGCAATTGTGAACAAAGTTCCATGATCTACAAAGTAAATAAGTTGAAATCGTAAAACGCAATAAGTTTTTTTGATTTTATTTGACACGGCTAATATATTATTCTATTAATAGAACACACCATACCAGTAAATGGTAGCTTGTTACTCCTGGATATTCAGATTCTATCAGAATCAATTCAATCAATTAGAATCAGAATCAATTCAAAAGCATTGCCACGTGGACGTGGCGAGGGGAAGCGTTGTGCGATTTCAGACTCAGGAAGAAACGTCCACATCAAAGTCCAAGACACTCGGACGCGACCACATAGCGACACGCAAATTATTACTGCACGATGAACAGTTTAATAGCGAATCTTTAGTGATTTTGTAGGATGCCTCTCGATAACTCTCTGTCGTATCGCAACTTCTCGTCTTTTCTGCGCATCGATAGCTATCGTCCACCTTTCCATACCTCTGTTTGCTTACCCGGGGGATGAATATGCGGAGGCAACCACGAAGGGACGGTCTGCGTAGAGGGAAAGCGACTCGCTTAAATAAATTGTCCCCATTTTAGTAAATAATCACCAACTTGTCACCATGATTGGCTCATTAGCTGTTCAAAGTATTGGTCGTCTTGGTAGCGGAGCGATTGAAGTAAAAGGGCAAAAATGTGGAAATCCGATTTGATTCCCGGTGGGATGACTAAGTTTTTCGTCAATTTAACGTCTAATATTTTGGTGGACGAGCGCCTTCAATAGCGGATCGTATAGTAACAGCTGGTGATTTCAAACTTTGGTGGTTTACAAAGCAGGTGGCAGAATGGCGCAATCAATGTCAACAAAGTCAGCATTGCGCTCATCCCGTCTCGGAGGGCATAAAGCATATTTTGAAGGCTCTTTAAACAACTGTTTCTATGTAAACCGATACTTGCAGGTTTATATAATTTAATAAATAATAAATGTAAATACCACCACATTTTCTTCCTTCAGCTTGCAGCTTTCTCAAGAAAGTAGTTTATACGAACCTCCCCTCTCCGGAATCTTGGCTCGCGGAGTGCGCAAATGCGATCTGAAAGTCATTTGCGCGCCATTTCGCCTGATGGCCCTCGTCATCTCCCCAGGTTTTTGAGATGGTTAACCGCCATTCCTCTCACCTCTAGCTGCCCTGCGCTGGCAATCAACTGGTCGTCATTGCCTATTCTCGAGCCTAGATAGCACGTCGGAGTTAGAGGTCTGCATTCTCCGCGATTTTTACCGACCAGCGCTCGCTCGCCTCTCTTCTCTCGAGACCACGCGCTCGACTGTCCTTCGCAGCCGGTTGCGGACTCCCGGGAGCCGGCGACCGACCGAGACTCGGCCTCCAACCGACGAGACTCGACAACCGGCGGACCCCGTTCAGGCGAACTGCGCCACGTAACAATCGGCCGACACGTCGGAGTAAATATCTAATGGCACGTTTCAGGAAAAGGAAGGAGTATTGAATGTTTTTTTAAATAAATGACCAATAATTTCGTTTTTTCAAAATTTAAAATATAGAGGAATTTTAATATTAATTTTCAAATAATAAATTTTAATAAAATAATTTTAATAAATTGTAATAAATAATTTTAATTGTAATAAATAATTTTAATAAATTGTATAAAAAAAGAATAAAAAGCTTTACAAAATCGACTCCTCGGACGCACGGGAGAACCTCAAGTGGATCTATTGCAGTTCTGCCTGTGACTTCAAAGAAAAGGCACTCAAAAGTTTTAGAGATAAATTCCGTTCTTTGTAATGACTAGGTATCGGATGCTTCGGAAATTGCCTATTTTATTATAATGAACATAAAATTATTAATTTTCCTTCATTTTATATGGTGCAATATGGAGCAAATACAAATGCTCTGCTAAATTTAGATGCAAGTGCTATGAAATATATTAGTACCTTTCCCTTCCAATTTTGTATTTTTGCCGTCTTTTTCCAAATATTTTTGTTGTTGGTGTTGTTGTAATTTTCAGGCACCTGAAACGCAGGTCTTGGTTTCTTAACCCGGCAGTAGGCGTGCGGGGTGCCTCAGTCACCTCAGCATTATTTTGAGCTCATTGTACTTTTAGTTTTATTTATAATCTTGCGAGCTTCTCAATATCTTTCGAGGAAAGCTTTGTGCACATATCTCGACCCTTTTTTTTTCAACTGCTTCCTGCCCTTTTCTGGAAATTTCGTCGCAACGGCGATGGCGCGCTGCGTGGGAGCCACCGAGTCACCTCGCACAACCTTTGTTATCGCTTCCTGCCACGCTGTTCTCAGTAGTTCACCCAAAGGAAGGAGGTCTCGTGGAGCTTCAATACTACTCCACAGAAGTCAATGATTCACAAATTCAGCTTTTACGATTTTTTAATTACAATTAATCGCTTATCTTGTATTGAAACGAAAAATAATGGAATAATTGAAAAACATTGTACTCGTACATATAAAACTTTATATGCATCATTTCATGTATACATACTTTTGGCGAATTTAAAATAATATTAAACGTGTGTATATAATAGTAAATAATGTATTTTGAATTATTGAGTTGAATAGGCTGATGTGTCGTGACCGCTGTTGTTTGGCCGCCGACTGAGTCGACAAATACAAAGGCCATGTCGGCTTACATAAACTATTTCACAACAAATTACTACGCCCAATGACAAGACGTTTTGATGCAAGGAAAATAGTACTCACCTCATTTTTGTTTAGCGTATGCTTTTTTCTTATATACTCGTGAAATTATGACCAAATATTAAGTTGTATTTAATAAATATGCCTTATATTCGGGTTTGTAAGAAACTTCAATGACATTACAATCGGTACGCAACGAATTATCTTCCCTCAAGCACTATAAATATAGAAAAACAATAAAAATTTATTTTCAGAGTCTTTGCCTTAATTCTTTCAAAAAATGTATTGTTTGTCTCTATAAAATTATTTCCAGTCAATCGATAAATTGTTACTTTTCAACAAATTAATCGTTTAATTGAAATTGTATTTTCTTTCGATTACAATGAATTGAAAGTGCTGCGATCACTACATGCGGCGACTTTATATCCCGTACATGCATTGAGGGGCGAAGCTACTGTGTAGTCCGGCGCTTGGCCGAGCAGCCGAGCGCTCGAGCGCTCGAGACGCTCGAGCGCTCGAGCGCCCGGGCGCTCGGCGACTCCCGCGTCTCGGCGGGAGCCGCAAGGCGGCCGGTCGAAATGTCCGTTAAACAGCTATCTCTTCCCCCCCAAGCAAGGTCCCCCACCCTTCGCCGAGCGTCGGCGCGGAGCCCGAGAGTCTCGAGCGGTTGTTTTCGCCTGATTGCAGAGCTCTAGGAGTTAACTACGAAGGCTACTGTACATGTGCGGATTGTTCATAACTGATTTGCAGTTCATGCCAGAAAACTGTCTTGGGATTATTACTTACAAAAGAAATCACACAAACGAAAAAATCCATATTACAGAACATAAGGTAAATGTAACCTAACAGCGAGCTTTTTTTAATCCTACCTACTAGAGATAGCACGAACCACCAGTGAAATCCGGGAAAAGAGGCATGGAGACGCAGCCATCCATAGGCAACACTTTAAGTGCTTTTACTGCATATATTCAGTGTTACACAAATTGATGGTATCACATGCAAAGGATACCCTAGTACAGGCACTGGCGGATCCAGGGAGGGGAGCATGGGGGGCCATGGCCTAGAGGGCCATATCTACCTTCCTTTATTTGGCAAAATCGATTTAAGTATTTATGTTCGAATTATGTAATTATTTAAACAAGATTGTATAGTATATGTACTGTATATAAGATAAAATAATAATAATAATAACAAATATGTTTATTATTTAACAAAAATCTACGATTCCCCCCCCCCCAAATAATAAAAGATTGGCTAGATCCGGCCCCCTGAGTACAAGAGTAGCCCCCGATGCACCGGAGCGGTGGCGGCGGAGGCGACGTCATCGTCTCCGGCGGCGCCTCCGATGGGGAGGAGAGGGAGGGGGAGGGGGGATTTGGCCCGCGGCGTGGGTCGGCTCCCGCGCCCACCGCAAGGACGCACGCACGCGCTGCCAGGAATGAAAATTGGCTGAGAAATCGGCGGCGGCGGCGCGCAGCAGCCGGCGGCCGCTGCATCTGTCTGCAGCCCCCCTCCGCCCCCCCAGCGCAGCGCCACGGTCGTTGCCTCCGCCCCGGAATTCCACGCTCGCGCACGGGGTTTTGACGGCGGAGAGCGGGGCGCGTGGAGTGAGTGCGTGGAGTGTATGGAGTGAGCGCGTGGAGTGTGTGGAGTGAGTGTGTGGAGTGAGCGCGTGGAGTGAGCGCGTGGAGTGAGTGCGTGGAGTGAGTGCGTGGAGTGAGCGCGTGGAGTGAGCGCGTGGAGTGAACGCGTGGGGTGAGCGCGTGGAGTGAGCGCGTGGAGTGAGTGCGTGGAGTGAGCGCGTGGAGTGAGCGCGTGGAGTGAGCGCGTGGAGTGAACGCGTGGAGTGAGCGCGTGGAGTGAGCGCGTGGAGTGAGCGCGTGGAGTGAGCGCGTGGAGTGAGCGTGGAGTAAGCGCGTGGAAGGGCGTGGAACTGTTCCCGAGTCCTCGCACCGGTTGAAATGACCAAGGGATCACAATCGTTGCTACTGCAGCGTTTATGATCGGAGATTCTTGAACTATTTTTCCGTCTTGAGGGTGAATATTCCCTTTCCGTTCTTCTCAATATCTCAATACCGTAAGTTCCAAACGTCCGCGAGTCGACTCCAAGCCCTCTTCCATATCCCGCGCGATGTGACCGCATCAGCAAAGGGTAGACGGCCGGGGAGGGGGGGAGAGGCGAAGTGCTTCTCTGTGGAGCGGCCGGCGCGCGCGGGGACAGGGGTTCGAAGCCGTTGGACGCACTTGTGCCCCGCCCCGGCGCAGTGCAGCTGCCGGCGCCGTCACTTGGGGCGGGCGTCGACGCACATCGAGGGGCGTCGCGGCGAAGGCGCACGTGCGGGAGGAGTTGCAGCCGCCGCTGATTCAGCGATTGGCCCAGCGCTGGGGGCGCTCACAGGCGCATGCACAGCGCGCCACGGTCCCCGTAAAAGACTTTTTAGTTCTGAGCAACACCTGCCAATTAGGAAGGAAAACATTGTCAATTGTTACCTATTATTCGACACTCCTCTGGGCTTTGAAAATTCAGAAAATATAGAGGGGTGTATCGATTATCGATGTACGTAATAATGTTAATAATTTGTTTTGGTTGATAGCCTTTGGGGTCATCAGTAAATTACGTAACGCTAAACGGGAGGGACGGGGTCTGAAACAGCGTTACATAGTGAAAAGGAAGTGCGTTACAAGGGGGAGGGGTATTGAAAATACTCAAAACTTGCGTTACATAATTTATGGACGGCCCCTTTGGTAAAATCTGTGAAATTTATTATTTTTTTAAATGTCCTTTGCGAGTGATATGGCCTTTGGTTAGAAGACTGAAATATTGTTGGGTTATGATAAATTTCGTTTGCCGTATTACTGATAACTGCTGAAGAAAAATGCAAACTTGAAGTATCCCAGCGCTATTATTACTTAAAATACCTTTACAATTGAACGTCTTCAAAACTTATTTTAAATCCACTTATTCTAAAAATATGATTTAGGTTCTACAAAATCGTGTGTTTGCGAAACCAAAGTTCTTACATTTTTAAAGCATAAAGAAAAATAAGGTGTTCTTTTAACAATGCCTGGTTAACCGAGGATTTCCAAAAGACGGGCAGAAGATCTTATATAATATAATTAGATAAAAAATTGGCGTTGTCTTCAATGGTTAAAAAGTTTGCGGAATGAGGTCACAACAAGATTGATGAAATTATGTCATCTGGTTCCGAGAACGTTACTTTGTAGTCACACAGGTTCGATGTCCGTGAGCACCTTTCGTACCACTTGCATCTAAACGAGATCCTCCTCTGCAGCCTGCCCCGACCCGGCGCCTTCTTCTGCCCGCCAGACGCTCTGCAGCCGAAGTGCCCTCAATTACCCGAGCGCCCTCCACACACGACCGACTGCGGCGCAACCAAAGGAGCACATGCGAATACCTGCCGGTAAAAATGTTGTAACCCTCAAATTTCTTGAATGCTGGGTTTTCTCGCATTTAAGGTTGTACTTGGTCTGAGCGACGCATGGAACTATGAAACTACAGGAAAGTATGTTGGTGTGATGGTGTAACGGTTAGCGTACCGGACTGTTCAAACCCGATCGAAGCCGTGGATTTTTAAGGGCGAAAAAATCCTTGGTAAGCCTTCCTTCGGAGGGGAAGTAAAGCCGGCTGTCCCATGTTAGTAAATTTACTTGCTTGTAAAAGATTCTCAAGCCTAAATGACGCCTCTGAGCTAAATTCAAATCGCCTGTTTCGTCGCCTCAGTAATACCTTCTTTCTCCGCTAGTTGGTGAAAGGAGTGTAGTGAAATTTGCGTGGTCAGACGAAGAGCGGGTCTCATGGCGCGAGTCTCGCCACGTAAAATAAGGCACTAACTAACGATGTTGGCAAACATGAAAACTAAGCGCCTTTTTTCTTCTTTTAATTTTTCCACGAGTCACACAGGTGCATAAACGTTGTAATAACGGAGGAGGAAAGTCGTTTGCCGCTGAATTTGCATTTTGAGGGTTACAACGTTTTTGCCGGCAGAAATTCAAGTACTTCCAGATGAATGCCATAGGGCCGCCCTCTGCGCCCCCCGGTTCGTTCCTACAGCGGATTTACATCGTGATTTATCAATGCCACTGCTGATTGATCAAATTTAAAATATTGCTTCTAAATTTTTTTGAAAAGGCAGCTGACTCGGAAAACATTTACATTTCCGAGGTCACTTCGTACGAACCCAATAAGCGGCTGAAGTCTAAGCGACCCAAGCACTTGCCGGAGTAAGAAACCTGAAACCGCGCAATGAGAACTGAAAAATACTTTGTATTTCTGTACACGCAATACGCGCGCCAGCTGGCTAAAGTCATTCTGACCCTCTGGTTTTCTCTTTATGTTGCAGGATTGGCCATAGATGCCCGTAAGGGTAGGAATGGTCGCACCGCAGTGGCGTGAACGCGCATTGCACTTTCGTGAGGTCCCAAAGCTGCACAAATGAAGCTGACGGTTGGGAAAGGAGCACACGGCACCGCCGCTTCATTACGCAATTACAACCAGAACCACAAAATGCACGGTTGCCAGATTGGGGAATTTTGTCCTCAAAATGGGTATTTTTTTCGCTGTGGGGAAAAAATGTGGAACATAAATGGATGGGGACTGTTTCGGGATTTTTTCGGGAAATTATTTTCATCGAGAGTCGAGATGGAAATATTACTCTGTCAATTATTATGAATAAAAAAGGAACAACAGACGTTATTCTGTCATTTTATATACAAAAAGAGAAATAAACGACAGGCATAGAGAAAGAAAAACATGAGAAAACGAAGATACTATGGGGTTTCAGTTCAAAGGACGATGATTGGTTGATATGAATATTTGAATTTACTAAGAGGATAGCCAATGGAATTGCCAGGAAAAACTGATGTGGTTTGTCCAAATTTGGCGAATATTTTTCGTTTCAAGTTTGGGGAATTTGTTTTATTGGAAAGAATTTTCGGGGAAATTTCGTAGTAGTGAAGGGGAAAGCGCATGCAACACATCTGGCAAAGCTGAGAAAATGTGAAACGGCAGCCTCCTGTTGTGGCGCCTGCTCAAGGGATGAACCGTTCGCGGCGGCGGAAATGAGAGGAAGCTAACCCAACTTATACTGCGATTTCTCTAACTTCGCCCCTCAAGGCCACTCAAATTCCATCTTCGCGATGGAATATCACACGGCATTTCGCGTCTTTCTCGGTCTTGCCCGTAGAAGTAACATGATCGCAAGCACTGCTTGATACGGTCGCGATCATGCGAAATCTAGCGGAGAGACTGAGAAAGATGCGAAATACCGTGACATATTCCATCGCGAAGATGGGATTTGAGTGGCCTTGAGGGGCAAAGTTAGAGAAATCGCACTATAGGCGTTCACCAACGGTTCAAGCAAAGATTGGCCCTAATTGACGAGGCACTGAATCAAGGTTTTGAGGTCTGGAAGCGTAAATCAATCAAAATTTGTTAAATGTAATGATGTATGGAATAAAGTAAGTTCTCTTTAACATTTTTAATTACCGTAAATAACAAAATTAAGTTTAAACAAGGTATTTCGGACCTTTTGTTTTCTCACGGCTAATATCAAAATACATCATTGAGTGAAACTCACGTTGCTCCTTCATCGAATCAAAGAAATAAACTAAACTTGAAGATACAATTCATATCTTGTAGAAACTTCACAACAGGGCCGTCTGACGAAGTTAGCGATTGACCTCTCAATGGGATTCGCTTACACCATAGGACTGCTGTGAAATAGGAGAAATAGAAGGGTTATTGTTACATAAAGAGATATTTATTAAAATCAACTTTAATTACATGAGACAAAATAATTCACTCGCAAGATAAGACCTGTACCACCATCGTCAGCTGTCTTCCCCACGTGGGCATATCGTTCGCCGAGCATAAATTACTCGCCGGCAAAGAGTGTCAATAACGCACGGATACTTAAATGGTGGACGACAGCTCGTTATTATGCGAAAATGCCCTCTGCCCTCTCATATACTCTTTGCTCTGCTCCGTATGCGGAACGATCGGCAATCAGTGGGATTCTGCTCGCGATTCAACAATGCAAGCGAACGCGTCTTATTATGAATTTTATATTTTCTACTAATCCTTTATCACATTTGTCTGTACAATACTGCGCCCTGTTAACAACGATGCGAAGTAGTTTTAAATGTAATATTCCATGGGTTACGTTTTCACTTTCTCCTATACGTACGAAATACGTACACGAGAGAGGAGAGAGTAAATATATTACTCTGTATATACTAACTACATACGGAGTAATATATTTACTCTCTGTAATGGAATACGCGGGTTTTTGGAGTGAAATAATATCTTGAACCCACGATCAAGAAAAGCACGATCTTGGCCCGAATTTATGCCGGAATTATGCGAAATGCGTATAATTGCTTATGCGAGGTTATTGGAATTTAAATTTAAATAAAAAATTAAATAAAATGCGGCGCAATGTAATAAAAGATGGAAATCTTCATTTCAATTATTTACTACAAAAAAGAAATTAATAGCTTTCATAACCAACAACATTTAAAAGATACTTTTTTACTTCCTTGCTTCCATTTCCTTGCTGTAATCATTCCTCCGCCCCCCCCATAAGATCACCCTACAATCCTTAATCCTTAGTAAACCACAACTGTAAATACTCGCAAAGGAAAGATGAGGATATAAACCCTCCTCCCTTGCCTGCGTTCAAAACGATGCAGGGGTTGCCAGTTTGGAGAATTTTGTCCCCCAAATTTTTTTCGCTGTGGGGAAAACAGGGAACATAAATAGACGGGAAATGCTTGGGGATTTTTTGGGGAAATTATTTTCGTCTGTAGACGACACAGATATATAATCCTTTCAATTGTTATGAAAAAAAAAACAATATAAGTTAATATCTCTCATTTTATTTACCAAAAAGAATTTGAGGTTATAGAGAAAGAAAAACGAAAATAGTATACGGCTTCGAGCGACTAAGAAAACGATGATTGGCTGATTTGAATTCTATAAATTTAAGGGGAGAGCCTATGGAATCGTCACGGACAGCTCATGGCGTTGGTGTATAATTTCGAGAATATTTTTCGTTTACAGTTAGGAAATTTGTTTCATTGGAGTGGTAATATTTGGAGATGTTTCGTAGTAGTGGTGGAGAAAGAGCTCGCAACACATCTGCAACCCTGAAACGATGCGAGGTGCTCATCGCCGTCGCCATCGGCGCAGGAAGACGCGTAGGAGCGCCATTTCGCCCAAGTTCTTAAGTTGGCAGTTGTGAATGACGGAGCAAACGTGAACTGAAAGGGAAGCCTCCCAAGCGAAATGGAATGAATCGGAAATTTAAAGGCGTCGTGTTTCAAAGCCATTTGTTGAGAACGGACTGTCTCCGTTCCATTCGAAGCATGAAAGGGAGGTGTAATAAGGAAACGTCGGATTTTCTTCATACTCTCTGTCCTAAGGCTAATGTCCTCTCGGTGTATTGTGAAAAGAAAAACAGTTACGCAGTGTAGTGATACTACAAAATTTGTAAACGTTAAGGTTTTGTAATTCTAGACATTGTAAGAAAGTAATTATGCTGCTGTTTGTGTTTCTAGAACAGTTTGCGATACATTTCGAAGACAAAATTATCGGCATCAAGCAGTGGTGTAGTAAGTTGGATTGCAACAACGAAAAGGAAATATTTTTACGTCAAATTAGAAACGAATACAGAGGTAAAGATCGGGTTAAATTCACACTTGACACTGCTGTTTCACAGTCGCGACGGGAAGTAAGGCACCTTCACTTTCCTAATTGTTTTTCGCTTTCTGCCGCTCGCTCCGCTCCGTCTACCCTGCGGCCGCAAAGTGGCGGATAACCACCGAGAGAATCTCCATCACCACCGCAAACCCGTCTTCTGCTACCGCGATAATCGTTGTTTGGCTGTTTCCTCCATCGGCTTCTCCGTTTTTACTTCCTTGCATTTCTACGTAAGAAGAAAAAGTATTGTAATCGTGCGGGGTAAATCGGTGATTTATCGGCAGGAAAACTCTTGTCGGGTTGTATTGTTTCGGAAAAAAAATGTGGATAAATCTGTTCTTACGTAAATCGCTTCCTCTAACACGTTGTGTAGTTACAATCCGGGTTTTGTGGGACCGTGATTCCAAAATATCGATTGATGGCAAAACGCCTGTCTACCCAATTTTAATTTTAAATTTTCTCTTCGTATATATGAAAGGACAGTAAAATAATGTTGGTCTCATTTTCGGCAAACTGTTATAATTTCGAATATTGCAAAATATTAACATTCTAAAAGTATTCTATTGATGAAGGAGTTTTTTTTTCTTGAATACATGTGTTCTAAAAAATAGATCTTAAAATATAGTCAAGTACAATTTTTTAAAAGAATTAGTAGTTTTCTCGTAATTTCTTCTTGAATTTAAAGTAATTTATTAAAAAAATATCAAAAGGCTTCAATTTTAAAATGTTTTCCCACGAATATAACAAAGGAAGCTTAAAAATGGCACAGGTCGCATTTTCGTTTGATCTCTCTGAATTTTCGAAAATTGAAAACGTTACAAATAACGCGAATAAGTATGTTGTAGCATCATTAGGTTATTCAAGGCTGTGGCGCATTTAACTAGATTTCTCAGTTCTACCTTGGAGCTGCATTTGAATCGAGATCAAAACTACTTGGTACTCCTGTTTGTACTTGAGGTTAACACAATCGAATCATCAGACGTTTCCACGCGATCATTTTGTTATCTTATCATCGCTAACATTTTCTTCTTTCTCAAAACTAACCACTACAACGAAGACAATGAAAGATTAATTTATAGAGAATTCAGATTAAAACAAAGAGACTTGGATTTGGAGAGTAAAGCCGCAAGCTCTTATTTAGTTTCGTCTATTCCTTCATTTCTATCGCCGTTTCTTGCCCCTCCTCATCCTATTGTCTCATCTGCCATTGCTTCCCGTTTCTCGTTTTCCCTCGCTAACTCGTGCTCCTCCACCACATCTTGTCCTCTTGTCTTCCCCCTGCTCCTGCCGTTGCTCATTTTCCATTCTTACCTTCTTCTGCTCCCACCCTCTGTTTCTCCTGTCTCCTGCTCCCACTCAACCTCTACTGCCTCCTCGTGCTTCGCCTCTCATGTTGCCTCATCTTCACAGATCGCAAATCCCTCAGTCGCCCTTCATGTCCTTCTGCTATTACTCACCGCTTCTAGTTCATGAACCTCCTCCTTCATCACTGCTGCTTCCCCTCAAGAACCGCCTCTTTTCCATCGACTTAGTTCCTGCATCCACTGAATAACCTCGTCCTGTTGTGGCTGCTCCTCTTTTTTCGATTCCCTTTGCTCTTCTTTTAATTTCTCCGGCTCCCTTTTGCAATCGCTGTCTACTGCTCCTCTCTAACCTCCTACTGGTTTTTCACAGTCATCATCTTCTCCTTTTCCATCCGAAGCGCTTGTTGCTCTTCCCCTCGTCCTTCGCCTTCGGTTATTTTCCCTCCTGTTTTGGTTCGTCTTTGTTATCCTCCTCGCCGCCTCCTGCCTCCTATGGCGTTGGTTACCCTCCTCCTCCTCCTCTTCTGTTGTTATTGCTGCTCGTTCTCCTGTACGTCCTCTTTCCACACGTGCGGATACAGAAAACATTTTACAATGAGGTGGGGGCAACATCAATTCGAATTACCTCAAGAAATTTCAGAAATCACATTTTTTTATTGTGAGCCTAGCATTGGAAAACATAATATGAATCCTTTGGATGCGAAGCGATCAATACGAGGTCGTAGTTTTGAATGCCCAGGAAGCAACAAAGTCCGTTTTCAACCGGGGCAAGAACTCTGAAGGATAAAATAATTGATTTCAAATTTTTTAGGTAATTATCCAACTATACAACACTTCGGACTTCTCTGACCTGGCGTCAGCAGAACGCTAGGCCCTCGGCGACAACGACAACACGTACACGAGAGACAAGGGACAAACAACCATGCCCAATGCGGGACTCGAACCCGCGACCCTTAAAGCGTAAAACCGAGCTGATTTCAAAGTTAAACAGATTAAATCGCCCCGTCCTGCCCCCCTCCCCTAATTACGTCCCTGTGAACACCTTGAGAAACATTACAACGAAAATACTGCTTGTTGCTTTTCTTTGGATGGCCCGCCCCTCTCTTGCCATCGCCCTATACTGCGATTTTCGTAACTTCGTCCGTGACAGGAATCATCTGTTGACGGCTTCATCCAATCGGGAGCTCAAACGTCACCATAGTGACGTCACTGTCGCGAAATATAAGCTCCCCATTGGATAGCAGCGAAACATCTGATTTCTGTCAGGGGCAAAGTAAGGAAAATCGCAGTATATGCTCCCGCCCGCGCCTGCACCCGTGCCCCGGGCGCCGCGCCGCGCCGGGTTCCGTTACTTCGCGTGGAGGTCTTTTTGCGCGGCCGGGCTGCGGTGCCGCCGCCGCCGCCGCCAGGGCACGACCGCTGGCCAGGTGGTGGCCCCGCGCCGCTCGGCCGGAACCGCCCCTCCCCCACCGGCCACCCGGCCAAAAAACTCTATATCTGCAATATTCCAGTGGAACGTATTTATTACTAGCAAACTTTGCTCGAGCTCTCTTCGTATCCAGCCCTAGTGAAAGAGAAAAAAGATTAATTTTATATAAACCACTCTTTAAATTTATTATTAGTTATTATTATTATTATTATTATTATTATTATTATTATTATTATTATTCCACTGCATCACGACGAAAGATGTTATGAGTCGGCTGAATATAAAATCTACTCCAGGTTGCAACCCGCTACCTAAGGAGCAGATGTAGGGACTGTCGGTGCCTCTACAATACTTTGCGCAAAATGTGGGCTGTTCCAAATAATGCGATTTCTTGCACTTCCCAGTCTTTTGAATTGCCTGGGAGTTTGGACAAGTTTTTACACAAATTTTGCGGAACAAATCTCAGAGCTCCGATAACTATAGGGACGACCTGTGCTTTCACGCCCCACGTTCGGCTGATCTCGATTTCCAAACTCTTGTACTTAAGACGTTTCTTTGCCTCCTTGGTAATGACGTTTTCATCGCAAGGTACAGCAACATCGACAAGTAAACACGATTTTTTACTCATTATTATTATTACTATTAACGTAATTGGTTCAAATTTTAGTAAAATACTTCATTTATTTAGAGCACATTCGTTTCAGATTATTTTTTATATCTCACGCACTGTTACTAGCCAAGCGAACCTATTAGGTACAACATCCGCCGCATTGCTTCTGGCATTTGGTGGAATACATCAGGAACCAATCTGCTTCTTAGTTACAAGAGGAAAATAATGATCGTGTTGCATCTATTAACTTATTATTTATATTATTTATTTTCCGCATTGTATTATATTAATCTCTACCAATCTTAGCAAAGACACTGCGATAATGGTGGAGATGAACCTGTAAAAAGTTTGTATCTATTTTATTGCAAATAATATTTAAAAAATCGTATCTATTCATACATTACTTTTACACGTATCGAAGTCCACAATCTAATAAGAATTTTTTGATTATCAGCTTCCTCCTCGATGTTGAATTTTCTTTAACAAACTGCTTCGAGAACATTTTTAATCGGATGCATTTAAACTCATCGTTCAAAACACCATTTATTCACGAAATGACGCTTAGAGAAACGTAAACGAAAGCATGGAATCAAAATCGAATGTTGGAAGAGTGAGGACGAATTCCCTTTCGCTTTCTCTCCGTTTCTCCTTTAGCAGCTCCGTTAGCGCTTTCCCTTTCACTCTCCGCGTTCGGCCGCGGCGAACCATTCCTCCCCATGGGCTCCTCTGCACTCGCGCCGCCCCCTTCCCGTTGCTGAGTGACCCCGCTGCCCCGCGCCGCCGGCCAAGCCTCGACTGCGCTGGACGAAGTGCAGCCGGAGAAGGATGAGGGGAGTAGGACTGAATAAGAGCGGGGAGACCCATGGTAGAAAGATATGGATGAGTTGCTCCAGAATATTGGCGAATCGGGGGGAGGGGGGGAATGGGGGCCAAGGCTTAAAGTTTTCGTTTACCTTTATTTGGCAAAATTTATTTACATTAGTTATTGATGTTCGAATTATGTAATTATTTAAACAATCATATTGTATAATATATATAGCTACAAGAATAATATACAATATAATAACAAATATGTTTATTGTTTAACAAAATCTACGAAGCGCCCCCCTCCCCACGATCGGCTGGATCCGCCCTGCTCCAGCGAATTTTGCTTCTTCCGACTTTTGCTCGTTCTGCGCAGTACCAGTGTGCGTCACGAACCACGTGACCACAGCAGGGGTCACTTCGTTTGAAAAGCCAGACTAGACGCTGGCCGCCATATTGCATGGAAAGCGAGAAGTGTTGAGAAACATTTTGAACAGTGGGACAAAGTGACACTTTTCAACGGTAACGAACCAAAAATAACACGATGAAGATGTACAAGTTATACGTACCATTTTTAAAGGAAATGCTTCATAAATCTGTTTCGATGTCTTG
>JAHLJT010008756.1:122343772-122430530 GCA_031308135.1 Acheta domesticus
GAGGTATATTGGAGGTGACGTCCCGGTAATCTATACAATAATTAATGAATCGCGAGCCCCCCTTCCACGATAATTTAGTGCTAGTAACGCCCGTGGTGCTAGGTATTACAAGAGTCATGCACGCGTATTGGGTACGAGCGTTTGACCTGTACATACAAAAAAGTCCCGCCGCTGCAATGTTGCCGAACGTACACCGATGCAAAGTGAACAGAAATGTCATAACAGTGCGTATAACACGTGATTCCAAAGCAAACTCTTCAACAAGATCGCGAATGAAAAAGTCCGTATCGGAAGTAAAACGAAACGATAAGAAATCGCACAAGAATGAATCCTCCTTTTTCAATATTTCATTTATATCACATTTTCATAAGCGTAACTATCGTGAGCTTCACTTTCTCCGTCCGTTATAACTTTTTACGGCAAGCGCAGTTCATGGGTTGACTATTGCATTGTCTAATGTCTGCACTGTAACTGACGAAAAGTTCGTTAATAAATTTATTTCTGCGGAAACTGAATTGAATTGTCTTATTTTACGTGGCGAGACTCAAGTTTTGATGCCTGCTCTTCCGTCTGACCACGCAAATTTCGCTTCGCTCCTTTCACCAACTAGCGGAGAAAGAAGGTATTCCATGGGCGACGAAACGGGCGATTTTGAATTTTGCTCAGAGGCGTCATTTAGGCTTGAGGATTACATGCAGTAAATCTACTAACATGGGGCAGCCGGCTTTACTTCCCCCCGAAGGAAGGAAGGAAGGCGTACGAAGGATTTTTTCGCCACTAAAATTCCATGGCTTCGATCGGGTTTGAACCCGCGAACTTGGGTATATCTGTCCGGCACGCCTAACCGTTACTCCATCACCGCTGCGAAACGTCTGAGTTTATTCCTTTGGCACATTTGCATCCGCGGGCGCCATGTGCAGCGATGGCGCCGGAAGTGCATGTGGGGCGCGCAGAAGCCTCGCCGTCCTTTGTTCCGCCGCCGGGGGCTTCCGCGCGCACGTGCGGCGCGGGGACGGACACTTCCCTCCGCAGCACGTGTTGCCGCGCCGGGGGGTGCGGGCGGAAGACGCGATGCCCACAGGCGAGAGCTCCTGCTTCTGTTGCACGCTATCTTTGAGTGCGGCACGTAACTATGACCCCCCAATTCTTGGTTATTGGGACTCGGAATGAGTTGCAAAACCCCTATATACTAGTTTTTTGAGTGCTATGAAGCATTGCAGTAGTTTTTTTCCGACAGTTAGTATTAAGTCCTATCATGATCTGACTGACTGTCGAAGCTCGGAAATCGCTGCGCGCCTCCGGTCCTGCAGCCGTTAGGACCCCTTCACACATAAGACACTCAGCAGCGTTACTGAGTGGCGCGACTGAAGCAATGCACTTGTTTAAATGGAGATCTTCCCACGAGTGTCCGAGTCGCGCCGCAGTGGCGCTCGGTGGCGAACTCTCGCGACGAGCAGCCCGGGTGGGACACCGATAACGCGCCGCGCCACCGCTAGGAAGGCATTCGTTTAAATTGTCGTCCCCCCACTGGGACACTCTTCGCGGCGGGTTTCTCGGAAGTGAGAGATACGATTCTGCTGCGGTCCCTTTGTTTTTCGTGGGCGACGATTCGGCGAAGCCTATCCCCTCCGAACCCTCTCGCTGCAGCCGCATGCGGCGGTGGCCACGTGGGAAGTGCCCTGCTGCTTATCGGTAGCGCGCCACAGTGTTTACTTATGAAGGGGCCCTGAGCAGATTGATCATCGCCGAGATACGTCAAATCTATGTAGATATTTCGAAAGGGAAATGGAGAAAGTTTGAAATTTCGAATGGTTTCGCTCATCGACGTTCCGGTTACCTTACAGAGAGGGGAAGAAATAGTTCGTGATATTCAGTTATTTAGGTTCAATTATCGCCGTTTTGTTTAATTTTGCTATCATTAACCGAAACACTGGCCACCGTAGTGCACATGTAAGTGAGCGACGTGTTGAACACGGCTCCTCGGTGGCTACACCTGACGCGGACGGCATCCGCCCGCGCTCTCCCACGCGCCACGCCGTCTGGAGCGCGGCCAACGCTGTCGCGGCGACGCGCGGAGACGCCCCATAAATCGCCACGACGACGCTTCGCCACGCGGCCAATTCGCGACTCGCCCCGCCCAGCCCCGCCCCGCCCGGCCCCTCTCACCACTCCCGCTCCGCCCCATCCCCCTCCTCGTCTCTCCCCACCCCGCCCTCCGTCCGCCAGGGCCCTCCTCCGCCCCCGCCCCATCTCCGCTCCCCGCCCCGACCCTCTTCCCCTCCCCACCCGCCTCTCTCCCCCACCCCTCTCCCCTCTAGCCCCGCCCCTGCTCCGCTTCCGCCCCCATCCCCGCCTCCACCCGCATCGACTCTCCTCCGACCCCTGCCCGCCTCCATTCCCCGCCCTGCCTCCGCGCCCGCCCTACCTCGGCTCCCCGCATTTCTTCCGCCCCCTGCCCGCCTCTGTCTCCTGCCCGCCTCCATCCCCCGCCCTTGCCTCCGCGCCCACCCTACCTGGCTCCCCGCCCTGCCTCCGTCCCCTGCCCACCTCCATCCCCCGCCCTACCTCGGCACCCCGCCCTGCCTCCGATCCCCGCCCTGCCACCGATCCCAGCCCTGCCTCCTCCCCCTGCCTGCCTCCGTCCCCTGCCCGCCTCTGCCCCCCGCTCCACCTCCGTCCCCTGCCCGCCTCCATCCCCCGCCCTGCCTCCGCTCCCCGCCCTGCCTCCGCTTCCTGCCCTGCCTCCGCCCCCTACCCGCCTCCGGCCCCCTGCCCTGCCTTCGCTCCCCTCCCCGCCACCGCCCCATGCCTCGCCCCCGCGAGAATTACCGCAACGCGACGCCTCAGCGCACACGGCGGCGGCGGCGCACAGTGTGTAATTTTGGCCATCTACGGGGCAGAAAGTCAAATTTTCAACTTGACCAGAACGTGTAATTTGTTATTTATTTCAGTAGAAGGATGTTCAGACCACATGGCAACGGTTTCACTAGAAATTCACCGAGGTACAGGAAATGCTTATCTGAACATGTATCATCTCGTCTGTGGCGGCACCGCTTGGTTTCATTCATTTCAGTGCAGCGTTTTCGCTTGTCCTGTGCGTGTGTCTGATGATATTCAAAGTCCCAGCTATTTCAAAAATGCAATCTGTGTAGTTTTTTCTTTCCATTGGTACCTTTGGTTTTTGAAATCCATTTTCCAACAACTTGTAAGGGCCTCTTGAAAGGTGCGTATTCTTTATTTTACAGGAAAAACAATTCGAAAAATTAATCAAGAGTTTTAGTTCAGAGAACCCCGGAGAACCACTTTGGGACCAAATTGGTATTCAAGCAGACGGTTTTGCGAAGCCAAACATTGAAAAAATGTTGCGAATTGTTGCGAATGTATTAATTTTTCAATTTTTTACAAAATGTCGCATTCGTTTTCCTGGAGGACACTCTGCGAAATACGGGTCACAAAACCTAAAAACGCGAAGACAAATGCTTTATTGGCACATATTTTGCAAGAAATGAAAAATACAAAACTTCTAAGTGTGATTTATAATGTGTAAAAACACAAAGTAAAGGAAGTTTGCTTGACACTTAGTATTAAGTAGGAGAAAATAGGGAGGCATAAATAACGTTTTCTTCATTCACTTTTTCATGGCTTGATGAGGAAATAATATGTGAAAATATTTTCAACAATACACCAGAATCAACAGAAACATCCACTATTGTAATTGGCCGGTCAACAAAGAGTTTTGTTGGTTGTGCTCCGAGAACTAAAAGGCAGAGAGTTAAACACCTTATACATTCAAGCAGCGAAGAGCTGAGTATGGCCGTAGGCATATAGTTAAGGAAAGAAGGGAAAAGGTATTCGACAGCAATAGTAATAGAAGTATCCACTACATAACCAAATAGGGAAACTTTTATTAAGAAAGCTCGAAGGTCCTTGTTTCAGAAATCAGAGCTATCACCGGAACAAGCGCCTAAATGGTACATATCTGTATGCCTAGTCGCCAGGGACAAGCTACTACGTCAGCAAGCAAAAGTATTAAATTATAAATTTTGCCCATTTTATTATAAAGTGAAAGAATCCAAAACGCTATACACAAGGAGCTATGATTACAGAAATCTCAGCAGAAATACGTGTGCAGTCACGTATTGACCACACAATTCATGGATTATGTCATACACGAGAGGTGTCTGAGAAATTGCGATTCACAAAAAATGCAATATTATCATAATCATGAAATAGGGCTGTGATGGTATGGAACAGAATCGATACAAAAAAAGGTTTTCACACCAACATTTCAGGGATGAAATTTTTTTAGCATTTCTGTTCCTTTCGAAATAAACTGAGATTCGGCCAATTCAAAACACGATATTTTAAAAATAACTGTTCCATTTTCTACTAAATACTGCAGACCAATAACATTTGTATTTTCAAAAGACCTTCAGAATCGACATTAATACACAATATACTGAACAGATTGCTTATTACTTCCGGTCCATATAGAGCTAGTTTACGGGTTCCTCCTAAACACAGAAAGAATAATATCAATGAATAAGTGTTTTATTTGCTAGAAATTGATTAAACACCAGCAGATGATATTCTTCTGATACCATCAGAGATTCTAAATAAGTTCATAATTTTCATGTGTACTGTATATGTGTATAGTTTCAGCATATGATTCTTTACTTCTCTCGTATTATTTGTATATATTATCTAATGTGTGATATCATTGTTTTTATGGTAAAAATTGCAATATTGTGCCACAATTATATATATATATATATATATATATATATATATATACATGTATATATCAGACTTCTCTATTGTTTATTCTATAAAATCAATGTACAACTTTATCCTATTTTCACTTATTTAAAATACTTAAAACGTTGTTCTGTCGAGTTGTATTGTACAAAATTTGTAATATTTTAGCTTTTTGAATAATTTAGTAAATTATAAAATGATTTATTACAGTTCAATTCTTTAATTTTTGCTATTAGACTTTCTGCCCGTAGATGGCCAAAATTACACACTGTGCGGCGGTGGGAAGGTGCAGCAGAGGCGGCGCTGGTGGCGAGAAGGAACCTTAGCATTCTTTTAATCAAATTATTATTTGATTTTGTTGTACGCAGATCACTTAAAGGTGTGTGAAGGTGGCTTAACAATTACAACTTAACCTAAGCTTACAGTAATACAAAGGTGGAAGAAACCATTATGGCACCTGATAGGTTCTTTTCCAGATCTGAACATATTTTACAGGAAGATATGAAATGGATTTTTATTTGTGATGCGAGTAGAACGAGTGGCTTTTTTACGAAGATAAATTTTGGATGTGATGAATATAGGAGAGATTTGCACTTGGTCCCGAAAATCTCTCCACCCCCCCCCCTCCTCGCATACCACTATACCTTGTTAGTTAGAGTATAAAGCGCGTCCCATTTGAAATGTAATTTTTTCGGGAAAATAATTAAGTAAATGAAGATATAATTGATCTTTTTTAAAATAAAAGAGGTCCCATTACTAATATTTGTACTATTTATTTAAGTAGTTTTCGATCGCTTAACCATTATACTTGTCGAATCTATTGATAATGATGATGCCACCCACTCCTAGTTGAATTTCAAACTTCCACACAGCAAATCTGATGATGATGATGGTGGTGATGATGATGATGATGGCCAATCCATCGAAATCCACTAATACTGTGAACAAAAGTGTAATAACGCATTTTATTCAAATATTGGATTTTTCAATAAACAATCTCATTAATTACTTATTCTCACTTGAACATTGTGAAACTGTAAATAATGCAATGAGGTTCAACTGAATTTTGAAATACTTTCTTCGCTTCATTTCAAATCACAATTCTGGAGCTGCATTTCAAAATTCAAGAGGGAGTAACTGTCATGTGTGTTCACTACGCAGAACGTTGGCTAGGTCAGCTCGCATCTGTAATGTTCAGGCTTTTTTCTATGCCTGACGATCGCAACGCAAATGGATGTAAGAACACATCTACACAAGTAACAGTAACGACAATAGTTAAGGAACGGAGTCGGGATTTGTATTTTCTTTAAGGAAAAAAAGAAAAATGACCATTAATGTAAAATCATCTTCTGCTCTTCTCTCATTTCGTAACCGACTCGTAGACACTATTACCATTGGTGTTTATTCATGCGAGTAATTTTGAACGCAGTTCATTCATTTTAAAGAGGGACATGATTTAGTTCACGGGGACGTCGGTAAAAAATTCGGCCTTGGGTAAATGGCTTGTTTGCTTTCCCTGAGTTATGTTAGGACTGGCAAGACGTCAGTTAACGTGCGTACTCGTGTTTCTGTTCCTCGTTAAAATACAATTTTATACTTTGAACAGTCTACAAGCAGAACGGTCGGTTCAAAACGTCGTTGTCGGAAAAGATAAAACTGTGAATGTTAGACCAGAATATTTACACTAGGACGAGTTGAGGTTCGGGATGGTAGATGCGTAAATCAGTAAATTATAATATCCTCTTCAGTCCTGAACTGAGGAGTAAAATCAAAATTCATGGTTTCCATGAACGATGGCAGAGCTATGGTGGCATATGGGACAATGGAGCGAGAATACCACGCATAGACATCCGGGAACAATAATATTCCCCATGGAGATACCAAAATTTGTATTCCAGTAACCGGAGATAAAATGAGCCGTTGAGAGCAAAAGTGGTGCAAGTCAAAAAACACACTTTCCGGAAAATGACGTGTAAATGAGAAATGCTTTAAAACTATAGTGCTTGGAAATAAATCACCTAAAGTGTTATGAATGTGTTAAGGGGACATTATTTTAAATTCAGATGTTTTGGACTGAAACATTGCCTATTAATTAATTAACTGTTTTGTTGACTTTCACCACATTTGCAAACACCGTTTCTGAAAACTGACTTATGTTCCAATAATTGCCATCACAATTTTCATTTGAGATAGTAACGTGATGGTAAAATAGGCCTTTGTCATGGTTTTCTACCAATTGAGAGTAATTTTGAAGTTGCGATTTTGACCTGTACACGCATCACTAAAACCTTTTTTTTTTTCCGAGATGCTTCTTGTGTGATGGGTGCGGATAAACAAGAAGCTATTTCTTGGGAGCCCCTGGAAGCTGTTGTTTCGTCCCACCTCTGACTTACAGCACAATTGCATACAGCGATATGAACAACTTGTTGCCTACTTGTGCATTGTGCTGGCCTCTAGCTAAGAAATATTGAAGTTTAACTCACACCATTTTAGCTAGTGACAGAACAACTTTCAAACGATCTACTAGTACATCTAATTCAAATCTTCCAAAAATTGACTGACACCACTTTTGCTCTCAACGGCCCAAATGTAGTGTTGACTTCTCCGCTATATATCGCTTCTTTAGTGAGATGGTCAGGAGAATGTAGTCAGCCACAAAAGCAGCTGTATCAGGCAACCAATTTAGATTCGATATAACATGTTTTCGTGATGTAGGAAATGCAAAACGTCATGGGTAAGAAAATGCATATGTGGAGTAAACAACATTAATTGCATATAATGCAGAAAAGATGAATATAAGTATGTTTCCTGAGTACATATTATTTTCATCATTGTATTATGTACAGTACAATACGATAAAAGCTCAGTGAACCAATTACACCCAAACACAAATGACACTGTTAAATCTGGGCACGAAACGAGTACAGCGCAAAGCTACAGGGCAGGGCGTAACTCATGCGTACTAAACAACAAAGATGAAAACCCGAATAAAAAAAAGATTGGAAAATATTTGAATAAGTAACAAATAAAAAAACAAAATTGTATATCAGTCAATAAAAATTAATTCTAAACACGAAATTTTCGGGAATGGAACCGCATATTTCAAATGTCCCGATGACGTTCTCTCTAATGGCGCACGGCCGTGTGTACTATACGCGCACTTTTTCTTGATACTCCACAGCGGGGGGTGCGAGGGGAGGCGGATTCTGTCTACGTCACGGCAGTGCAGTGCTGTCCACATCCACAGAAAACTCAGCGCAAAATCGCGTCTTGGACTAGATAGCAGTGAGAAAAAACACAAGATTTTTTTAAAATTCTGAAGAAATAATTAATAATAGAAGAAATTATTGAGTAACAAAAAAGGAGCACGGTACGCAGAGGTCGTTAGAAGCGAAAACTGAGCAAGAGAGAAGCGAAAACTGAGAGAGCGAAAACTGAGAAGTCCGAATTGTAAAGGAAGAAGGTGAGCAGCACTGCAAACTGAGCCGTGACGTTCCGAGTGGAGCTCATGTTTTCTGCCGAGCCGTGCTGTGCCGGGCTGAGCGAGAACTAGGGAGCTGGAGGATCAAGAATAAGTGCGAGCATAGTATCGTCGCTCTCGCGATCGCCAAACGAACGCCGTTCGCCTCATTTCGTCGCCGCGCCGCGCCGCGCCGCCCGGCGCGCGGGGCGCTGACGGCTTTTGGCATTTGACGGCGCGGCCCACGGCCACCTGGATCGCGCCCACGCGCGCCCCGCCACCTTGACCACCGCCGCCTGCGCAGCCGCTAATGAAAATGTCAACTCTCGCCGCCCCGCTGCCCAAGCACCCACGCGCGAACCCGCCGACCCTTACACGCACTCTCAAACGACACTGTAGGCCGGCGCGATGGGATAGGGCTGGGGACGGCTGCGTCCATGTACGCAGGCGCGAAGGCTGAAGGTTCGAATCCCGTTTGAAATCCCGAGTCCCGTTCGAATCCCGTTTTCAGTTGAATTTGTGCCATGGGCGGCATTCTCTGCCAATTCTGTAAGTTTTGTTTCTAGAACTATCAGACTATGTGAAACCACTGCCTTCGATTTCTTAAAACAAAAAAGTTCGGATACAGTAGTTTTCATTAATATATTTTTTTGTTTATTTAAGGTGGCATTAACTGACAGGTCGTTAGAGACCACTATTGATTTAACGTTAGGGGTATCAGTATACTGAATGAAGTGAAATGGTGATAATGAGGGATGAAAGTAGGAATCCAAATACAACCATGCCCGTGGCGGGACTCGAACCCGCGATCCTTAGGCCCGAGAATGCTACAGCTTTAGCGATCTCGGTCTCCCGGAACGGCGATTAGACTAATTTGTGGGCTGAATATGTCTCATTGTGTATAGGACGATGAATTACTCTTTTATAATATACTTAAAGCAATAATTCTATTCTACCATTAGGTAACAGCAAAATTGAGAAAATAAAAAGTACAAAACGTAGTTTGGGCGGCGATAAATGGCAGCTGGGAAGTGGATGGGTATGAACGAAAAGACCAGAGAAATTAGAAATCTTGTACGAGAAAGTCTGTGCCATGCTGTAGCACCACTAGCTTTTATTAGTTTCCATATTGCTTTTAGTTAAAAGTTCGAAGACCCATTTTCTGAATGAGACTGGTGTTAGTGCTCGGTGCAATTTTGTTTTATAACTAGGTTGTCGGGGCATTGCAAAACATAGTAATGAACTATGTAAATGGTTCGTAAAAGTGAACACTTAGTTACTGCAATTAGCAGTTGGTTTTTTATTAGGAAGTATAAACATCACAGATTGTTCGTAAAGGAGGCTATTAGATGTGACTCATGGTTATTACTCTCATAAAGGAAGTATTACATAATAAAGGTAGAGTCTAGTTGTTTTATTCGTCCACATGTTCCACTATCTCATTTAAAATAAGCTTTGGTGTAATGTTTGTTTCAACTTTCATTGTGTAAAACATAAAATTCAATGTTTTTTTCTCATATATCTCATTTTAATTGACGTTATTATTCATTGATTAAAACTATTCATGAATTAAAGTCTCTTTTGCACTAATTGCTTTTTTCCTACAAACCATGAAATTTATACGATTAAAATATGAATGTCCTAATCCCTTTGTGCACTTGTCATTAGACGAAGTGTCGTTTAAAAGCCTCTTAATATTATTTTTATGGTGTATTTCATCAAAATCACATACTTATTTCGACACTTAAATGATGTCTCTTTTCAATCTATTTTTTAGTCAGGATAGAATAATCAAGGTCGTCAGAGACCGATCAATCTCCATGAATATTCATTGGAAGAATTTCAGTGTTCATACACGAAATAATACATTTGTATAATCGAGTACACATGAAAAAGAGGTTAACTTCATTTTGGTGTTTTTAGTGATGATTGAGAGAAGCAGGAAGAACGTGTCTGGTAAAAGGAGATAATTGCTGAGCGGAATACAGATGACTTTCATTGTCAAAGCAGCCTATTTCCTGTGATCCGAAACAATGAAGTTATTTCTCAGATGCTCACTTTTTTCATCAAATTCTAAAAATCAAGGAACTCATCCTTACTCATTTTCTCGTAAGATTATCCAGAATATATTGACATTTTCAAAATAACCTGAAAACTATTGTGATTTTGCTACTGGTTTTTCTCAGTTTCTAAACATTTGGCTAAGTTGGAAATACAAAACCGTAAGACGGGTTGTGGGAACTTTTCCCACAATCCGAACTTAAAATACGAATTTCGGTGTGATGTTGCATTTCGTCTAGTGACTATTTTTCAGAGACCAGTGGCTATTTTTTCATATCATAAACTTCCTCTCGAGATAAAAAGAAATGGACTTTGTTCAACAAGGAGTTTGTATTTGGTACCCACAGCATATGCAATGTGTTAGGGAGATATCCTGTCGAAGGGAGACAGTAGTCAAAGAGCGTGTAACAAATTACTTACAGTCCAGAGATCTAAGAAGCATACTTGCGAAACGTACGTGCGAAGGTAATTTGAATTTTCCGGCTACAAAGTGAACTCAGCATATGCGTATGAAAATTTGTCTGCCTTGCACTCGATGTATACGCAGAGTTAATTTGGACATCCTGAACTGGTGACCATCTCAACTTTGTGAGGAAAGCACCTGCTTTAGAAAACTCATTAAACGTGATTGGGATGTCAGTGCGCCAGTCCCACCTTTATATTAAGGTGTGTCTTTGGGTTGATGTGTGTGGATTATCATATGAGACTGGAAGTCAAATATCATCTGCCCCGGTAACAGACTTGAAAGATATCCATGAGGTTATTGCTTGTATGGCTCGCTTTCTGTCGTAATCCTGATCGTATTCGGGTCTCTTTAATTCACACGAAATTCATGGCGGTACTCATCAAATGTGTTATAATGTGTACAAATAATGCGTTACAAATACACAGCAGAACGCTTCCCGTTGACGATTCTGCTTTGACTAATTATTTTAGAAACATCCTTTATTCGCATTTACAAAGAGGGACTGTGAAACGCTAACTTAACTTTTACGTTTTATGAATTCATTACCAAAGAAGAAAATTGAAAAAAAAATCCCATTTAGAATGACTGCGCCGTCATTTGCCCATTTTGATTACATTCGTAAATAAAGCTGGCGTGATTTGTCAGTGCACATCATCGTGTCGTTTTATTGAATACCCAGTTACTTTAATCCATGGTGTTGAATCAAAGCGACTGCCTTGAATCACTAAAGCTGCTGAACATGTCTGTATTCGCAGCTAGATTAAGAGAATGCTGTTTCCATAGGCACGTTGTGCTGACGGTAACCAACTGATTTTAAACACCGCCGTTGTACTCGATTATCTGAGAATGTTTTGTGGTTCAGCCTTACACATCAGGACTACATTAGGAAATAAAGGCAACGTGATGAATCGACAACATATCATCTTTTGATGAAAACCCTGTTACTTTGATTCATGATATTACTTCAGAGTGATTGCCTTGTTCCTCTCATTTAACCGTGAGAATTCTGCAGTGAAATCGGTTACAAATATCATCGTTGAACCATTCGTGCTTTTATGTAAATGGAATGAATGGTTAAAGAAGACGAATGGGAGATGTAACTAACCTTGTGGTATCGAGTGTAAAATTCGACGACTGCTTTTACAGACGCTGTGTACTAGATATTATTTGAACTTCTACCGCGTTTTTAAAGGCATATACTAATAGGTATTTGCTTAACTAGTACCCAAAGTGGCATACGGAAGTCTGTGTTGACGAACGAGGCGACAATAAGAGCTTAGTTCGACATGTTGAAATGAGAACATCAAAGACACCTTCGTTCAAGTTGCGTACATTATTTTTAGTACGAAATCATGGAAACATACAGGTACATATATATGCTTAGGATCATTCTCAATGTGCGAGGTGGCAGCCATGTTGATTCATGTTGCCCCAGTGTTTTGTTTAGTTTGCATTACTCACTTGTTTTATATGGCCACGACTTCTTTCCTGTGTGCGTTCGGCAAAATACTTTCCCGTACGTGAAGCAGAAAGGAAAACGTTCCTACCAATAAACCCAGAAGATAAATATTAATATCCATGCATGAATGATGAAAAATTTATTTGAACTTCTTTCCAGTGCTATGGAAGTATGCAGTATCATAGTTCGATACTTAATAGTGAAGAATTTCGAACCTGGTGGCAGACGTGGATCAGTGAACAGCGAATGGGGAGTGGTGGATTGATGGTGACGGGCGGCGGGCGGCGGGCGTCTGGCGGCGGGCGGCGGTGGGCGGCGGTGGGACTGCGGTGGGCGGCGGCGGGCGGCGGGCGGGGGGCGGCGGGCGGCGGGCGGGGGCGGCGGGCGGCGGGCGGCGGACGGCGGACGGCGGACGGCGGACGGCGGACGGCGGCGGGCGGTGGGCGGCGGGCGGCGGGCGGCGGGCGGCAGAGGGCGGCGGCGGGCGTGTATATGCGCGATGGCCGCACGCAACACGCGCAGCAGCGCTGGGGCGAGGGGCCGATAGCATCGCACGCACACTGGTCAGCCGGAAGGGCTCGCTTGGCCAAGTGCGTCACTGCGATTATGAGCGGAAAAGCCGTTTGCGAGTATGCGCGTGGAATGTTATGTTTATGCGTTATGTGCACGACTGTCCTCGTGAACGGGGGAGATTGTATCCGAGATGGTGATAGGTCTCGAAAATGGTTCAACGAGGAGGTATCGTGATATTTGATATTTGAGCTGAATGCATAGAAGGTAGATTAATATTCATGATTCAATAAAAAATTAGAATCGTATTGTAAACACGATAAAAATTGGTGATTTTTTATAAAGCTTTTTTATAAGTGAATTTATCACAAATACTTTTTGTTTCTGAAATTCAGCACTCACCAGTACACGAAGTAGAGGAATACTCTATCTTGCACATATATGCCAGAGGGTCTCTCAGAGAATTTTCTCTACCTATTCCTTGCATCTCAGACGACCCGAATTTCAACGTAAAGTGTGCACCAATTGAAATTGAAATGTATTCAACCCAGATATCAACAATTTCTAAAACTTCCCCGTTAAGTACGATCTCCCTTGATTCAGTTACGCTGACAAAAATCTACAAACACAAGAAGTGTTTTGGACTACTACTGATTATCGCGATGTACGTCATATGAGTCGAAACAACCAAGCACGTCACAGCAAGTACTCATATCATTGGTGATTGATTTCACTCGGCAAAGCTTTCCTCTTGGTGAATTTCAAGATTATGAAATCCAAAACTACAAATACTAAAAGAAATTGTAATTAAACCTTTGTTGACTATTCTCGAGTTTTGGGGAGAGTTCTCCAGTGGGGACATGTTTTGATTGATTATTTTGTGTTAATGGACTCGTTAACTGCAGTGTCATCAGTACCGTATGTGTAGTGCATGTTGTGGCGGGAAGTGGCGGTGTTCCTTTCCCGCTAACGCGAGAAATCCGATGCCGACCTTTCTGTCGAGTTTCGGACTCCAAAAATGTCCGTCGACAAGGCACCGCCTCAGCCGAACCAAAGAGCGGTAGCATAGAGGAAAGATAAATCGCGTCTTTATCGTAACTTGCAGCCTATGTGTGGAAACACCACCTCTTGTTTTGACAATTTGACAACGCGTGTTACTGCGCTGAAAAGAGTAAACGCCTGTCTCTTGGTAAATGATGGTCACTTTGAGCATTTACTAGGTCAGTTTTTGTTGTTGTTGTTGTTGTTGTTGTTGTAATTTTAAGGAAATTACATTTTATTATTTTCAATAATTATTAACTTACTACTAATTTATATTTTATTCGTATTTTTAATAATTTTATCAATATTTTATTTACTTAATATGCAGATTCAACAATAATAATACATTATTGTTATGAATAATGAATAGCTTGGCAGTTATGTTTCTGATTGCTCTCTGAGCTGGCTTTCATTAAAAATAAGTATTGTTTCGTTGCTAATAAATCAACAAATCAGTCGTAACTTTCCTCCACCTCTTTAGTTTTACAATTTTGTTTCTTAAACAGACTGGACAGAATCGCTTAAAGGAACGTTTTATTTCTCCGTTCATGCATCAGCGCACCCCACCCCACCCACTCTGTGCAGCGCGAAAATATTCCAGCGTGTGAGCCGCGTACCTGCCCGCCTAAGCTCTTGGACGGGAAAAACACAGAAACAGGAAAGTTGCTGCAGCTTATGACCTGACGCTCACCTTCTCTGTTGTCTTGATGTGCCCAGGCACGGCTGTCTTAAAAGGTAGCAAAGAGACGCGGTTGCCCAATTACCAAAAGAAGAACAAGTGCTCTCAGATATGGATCGCAAGTAAAGCTAAAGACCTTGTATATACCTCCTTAGTCAATAGCGGTAGTGTAGTTAGTGCATGGAAATGTAGGCGCTTTGGTGTAAAGAGAGGAGGGGACAAGGGTGAAGTGGGAAAGATCGCTCGCGGTCCGTGGCCAGTTCGTTAAGGGACTCCTCCGGCATTCCCGTAGGAGAAACCAGGGAAAACAGTGGATGAATTCGCTAGCTATGAGGCTAATGTGGAAAACTCACTACCGTCGGAAAGCAAACCCTAAAACCTCCCGGTAGAGGCGCTGCAATGTCAACAATTCTGTGGTCACGGGGTGAAAGTTAAGTCAGTTTTTGGCAAAATTTGTTTAAGTACAGAAACTACAAGTTATATATCTATATTTTACTTTAGTAAAATAACCGAATTCAAATGTTGGCTCCTTAACAGAAAAAAACGTTAAAAAAATTAGCGTGTAGCATTGGAACAAGCGGTGGGTCAAAAATCTAACCCTTGTTTTCTCCAAACTAAGATTTTTGACTTAAGAACTTTTTCCCCGTGACCACAGAATTGTTGCTTTGAACCGACTCAGCCAGTGCGCTTGTTTTGAAATGGTATCCAAGGCTATGTACTGAACGTTGGTAGCGCGTCCCGGAGCGTTGACCCGCCTGTATGTAAATATGGGCGCTGGAGCCGCGTGCTCTATTTGGGAGGGGGTGGGCGGGGACGCCTTCCCCAAGAAACTCGTCCCTGCCAAATGCGAATCGCCTGCGGAACGCTCTGTGACGAATCCAAGCCACGATCTGTAATTGAGGACGTGCGGTTTCTGGAGGTTTTCAGAATGATACGTTGCGCTGAAAATGCGAGAGGGTGAAATGGAAAAGTATTAGGGTCGGATTTTTGTCCACGATTCAGAATGATACTTTGTTTTGGGAAGCTAGTTCTCGAGACGTTTCCTTGACATACGATGGCATTTTTTATACCGTTTTTATTATGATGGCGCTGCGATTATATTCATTAAACATGGGTCCTGTAGGAGAATGATAAGTTTAAGTTATTAAATAGTGAAATACGAGGATAAATTAGATATGTTTTGAAACTCTTCTGGTAATATTACTTTCTTTACACACAAAATGAATATTTTCTTGCAGGTTATCGCGTGTTGTATTAACACAACAGACATAATTATTTTCATAAACCATTTAAAAAGTACATAGAGCCAACATTTGGATATATTTTGGGACCTTATTCATGTCATAAGTAGCATTCATGTACGTAAGTAGCCGGAAAGTTGAAAACCTCGCGATTTGAGTGTAGATCAGTGCCGGATCTCACGGAAGACGAACTCAGTTACTTTCCGAGATGTATCATGCACTATATTTAAGGCAGAACTGACCCGTTACAGATGACGCGACCGGAAACACGAAATAATCATTCAATCAATCAAAGCTGATCCTTTGTGGTCGAGATCGCTAAAGCAATAGTGTCATAGTGATCTCAGACCGAAGGGTCGCGGGCTCGAGTCCCGCTTCGGGCATGGTTGTATTTGTGTTCGTCCTTTCACCCCCTATTATCACCATATCATATCATCTTCACAGTTATCACAACGTTAAACCCAATAGTGGACGCTAATGACTTAGATGTTGATGCAACCTTAAATTCCAAAAAAATCAATCACATATGTAGTTTTTTTATTTTAAACTCAACTGTGCATAAAAATAAAATAATATTGTACAAAAAACTGTGTTGCTTGCGAACGGAAGTTGGCCAGTGAACTACTGATGGGACATCGATAACAAAACATCAATGTTACCTAACATCTATGTTCAAAATTAAAACATCGAGGTTAATAACACATCGACTAAAAACCATAGGTGTTTTCCAACATCAGTGTTTTCACATTGATTTATTAGCCTTTAACATTAAATTATTATCAATTCACCATGCAAGGATACGAGAAGAAGGGACAGACCGTACGACCACAGCGCATTTGTTGACCAAATCTCAAAGTGCAAAATGAACATGAAGAAAGAGGAAATACAAGGAATGGAATTCATCTCGGGCGAGAGAGTTTTGTCGATGAAGGTAGTAGTACAAATAGCGTTCCGTTAGTTCTAACACATGAAGTAACAGTGTTACCATCAGTTATTATTTCATATTTTAACTTTTCTAATACTGTGATTGTATGGCGTGGGAATGTCTACGTGCTAACCACACGTACCCTCTTATCCCATGGCCGCGAGGCAAGGATGTCGCTGTTAGGCCTGAGCCCGTTCACGAGCTGTCGCACCAAGTACATACACACAGTATTGTGATCATGAGGATTTTTCTTTAGAAACAAAACGAAGGGAAGAAAAAAAATCGAGCCAAAACATCAACGTTAAAAAACATCCGCTTTTTTAAACATCGGCGATGTTTAAAACAAACAAAAAATCGAGCACAAAACATCGACGTTAAAAAACATCCGCTTTTTTAAACATCGGCGATGTTTAAAACAAAAAAATCGAGCACAAAACATCGACGTTAAAAACATCGGCGTTTTTTAAACATATAAAACATCGATGTTTCATCAAAAACATCGATGTTTTGAAAACATCGCCATCGCTGTCGCAACCCCGCAGTGAGCGCGCTGGGCGCCGCGTCGCAGCGCTGGGCCGGGGCCGCGGGCGCGGGCGCGGGCGCGAGCGCGAGCGCGAGCGCGGCAAAGTGGATAACGAGATCATTTAGAGGTGACTTGCGATGCTGCGGGGGTCGCGAGGGCAGCGCGCCTGCGAGCGAGCAGCGCGACGCGCCACCTCTCGCGCCGACGCCACGCGGCGCGGCGCGAGTGCTACGTCATGCGTCATGCAGTTTCCGACGTTCTTCGCGAAAGGTGGTTGGCGGTACTTCTCGTCTTGCCGCGCTTGTTTACTACAAGAGAACTCAATCATCAGTTATTGACTTGCTAAGGAGCACATTAGGAAGTTCTTTTTTTTTTTCAGCAAGTCAAGGGAAATTGGTACGCAATATGTATCGCTGCATTCAACCACTTTTTTGCAAATTACAAAAAGACGAAAGGAAATGTAATTATTACGCACAATGATATTCCTGTGTCATCGTTTCATCGAATGTGCATTTTATTATCTTTTGCCTACTTTGAACTTCATATCGGATTTATTTTTGAGTACATTGCATTTACCTTAGAATTAATTATAACGTTGGAGCCAATTATTTTAGCGGTTTTTTTGTTATGATGCATCATGGTGTTTTACTTCACCTATCCCAACAGAAGCATAGAAAGGAGAACAGTGATCCAAGTATAACTTTTCACCAATTTCATAACATTTTGTTTTCTAGGTATAGATACAGGAAAAATAAAAATACACAAAACAGTCGAAAACGATGAAGTAAATTCATGAGGATCTCTGTAAATGTATCAACAGTTTCTTTTATCAATTACTTAGTATTTGAAACTTTTCCTACTTATGTGTATTTGAAAAATTAAGTCTGATAACAAAATTAAAGTATTTGCATTTAACACCACGTCTAGCCAATTTCTACAATCTTAGCTTTCTCTTCAAATTGGTCTGAAAAGCAGACAATAGAACTAAACATTTCGATAAGAAGAAAAATATCTTCGCAGACAGATTGGCCAAACGTGATTCCGGGGTGACTTCCTCAGAGGCGTGCAATCTGCCACTGACGCAGTGACAGGTCAGACGCTTTTTTCAGTCTTGTTACTAATGTGAATCTGACTGTTGGTTGCGTTATAATTAGCACGTTGTTAAGTTCTTAAATGAACAATCTTTCAGAATTCCTGCCATCAAAGTTAAAAGAAGTTAAAAAAAGTTATTAGAAACTATTATTAACATTTTGAACATGTCTAACAGCGTTCTAGAGCGTCTTTCCTTCGATTTTCTCGTCAAAAATGCCCGGGTAATTGAGAAAAACTCGCCATGTGTTGAGAAGCAAGGAAGAAAAAAGAAAAGAAAAAACAACAAAAAACCCTTCGCTGGAGATCTTTGAGAAAAGCGGGGCCGAAGCGTCTTACGTGCTCACTGTCATGCAGATTGGGACTAGCGGGGTGACACACCGATCACGCGGACATTTTGAGACTTAGGACCTCCTCGGTAGATTCTCGGCTGCGACTTAGTTTGTTTTTTGAACTGTCATTCAGAATATCTACCACCAACACCTTTCTGATCTGTAGGATCTAGGTTCGAATCCCGGCGTAGGCTGGGACTTCTATCTGGTGCTTTCCATTCAGGGAGGTTTTGGGGGCGACTCGGCCTCCTTTCGAAGTGAGTACCGGGATCTTTCCTGGGGGTAAAGGCGGCCGGAGCGTTGTGCTCGCCACACAACCTCCTTCCAAAGTAATTGAAGCCAATAGAAGGTTAGCTATTTTACGTCCGGTTCTCAACCGTAACTCTTCTTTAAAAATTCATTCCACTTTAACCATCTACAAATCTATTCTTCGGCCAATATTAACTTACGCATGCCCTGTTTGTATTTCAACTGCTCCAACCACATTAAATAAGTTACAAATCTTCCAAAACAAATTTTTAAGAATAACAGTAAATGCCTCCTGATTTGTCAGCAATAAGACCCTTCACAACGATCTTACAATAGAACCAATTACTTCCTTTATTACAAATCTGGCACATAATTTTTTCAATAATTTAAATCATGTACAAGTAGCAGTCACTTAACGAAATAGGAACCGATCAGCCCACTCTCTCTCTCGCCTTAGAAACACTCCATTTTCATTTTCCTTTATTATCTCTCCGACATTAGATACGGTAAGAACATTTCTTACAATTACCCGTCCCTCCCATCGAATTTCCTTTTTAATCCTGTCATTTCTCTCTAACAACATTTCCTCTCAATAACCTTCGTTGGAGGTATAACACATGAAATCACTATCAGGGGATAACAAGAAGTTACCCCCTTCACACTTAACTGATACAAAGTTGCTCGGTCAATCAACTGAAGATCCTCACGGCGTACTGTCTGCGGATGTAAAATTTAAAAAAAAAAAACGCACCAAAAAAAAAAAGGCCTGAAACACAACCTCCTCCTTGTACCGACGGCGACGAATACGTGGAGCCCTACCTTCACCTCCGCTATGGATCATATTGGCCTGTGTGCAATTGCACAGAGGTACCTTTTTTTAAACCTTTTACCACCAACATTCAAATGATTAGTCTTCCTCCTAACGTTCTCCTCAAAAGCGTTCGAATGAATACTCTCGGGGGGGAAAAAACTCGTCAAAGAGCTTTGCACAACGTGAGGGCGGAGCCGGTCGCGTGCTCAGAGGTCTCCTGCCGCCTGCGTCAGACGCAGTGACACACCGGCCACGGGCTCGTTTCAGACTCCTTGCCTCCGTGACAGACAGACAGACGGCCGGCCGGCGCACGCACGCGGCGGCCCGCCCAGACCGCAAGGCTCCGGGCGAGGGGCGCTTTTTGTGCCCCGCGCGCAGCACCCGTAAATTATCCTCCAGTCAAAAGCCGGAATTAAAACCCGCTTCGTAACTCGTTGAGACGGCGATAATCACTCGGACGTGTGTCGTTCTGCCGCGTGTGTCGGACAGCGGGAAGACAACTGAAGTTGGAAACGGTGAAAAATGTTCTTCCTGGATCTTCTGTGGAAATTGAGGCGAGGCTGGCTACTTATTTTACTGTGAGAACTCGTTCATGATGAGTTAATGATGCTGATGCGCATCGTCACCCGATTAACCCTGGCTTCCCGCTGAGTCTCACATTGCGGAAATATGTGGAAGAGTGCTAGTTCAAATCTTGCCTACTATAAGTGGGCAATCGGAGGTGGTGATCACTGAACTGCTTGTCTTCTCGCGGTACTAGGATTGAAGTACCGCAGAATTTGCCGAAATTTATCGGCAAGAGTGTATTGTAATAAGTTCTCACAAGCTCTATTTCCCATTATACTGATTTCATTTACTGTTTCCCATTCAAACCATCGTTTTACCATGAAGGTCATTTTTATTTACGTCGTTCTACTGTTAAAAGATTTAGGTAAAATTGAGGATATTAACTATGACCGACCTAGTCGCAATCAAACAAAACCTTTTTTGATTTAGCGAGTCGTCGTGTTCTGACAAAAGCTCCAGAGACGATGCAGTATGGACGTCACAGGAGGTGAAGAGTCACAGGAGATGAGGACTAGGAGGGTGCATGGAAATGCACTACGTGCGTAGACACAGGGAGGCTGAGCGGAAGTCGGTGACCAGGAGGTGCCGCTTGTGAGAAGTGGTGATAGAGAAGTGATGATGGGCAGAGGTAACAAAGACCGGAAACTTGGCTGCGGAACGGGTCTTATTAGCTGAACGGAGGAATCCAGCGACGACGCCGTGGAGGCGAAGATGCGCGGTATTGAGAAGAGTAGCGACTGCTTATGTGCCTGGGGCGTGGCCACGACACCTTAGGTTAGAATATTATCGTTGTGTACTTGGAAATTTACAGCTTTTGCAACAAAAAAATATTTAGCATAACAAACGGTCAAAATTGCATGTGACGTATGTTGGAGAAGTATAATAGAAGTATGCGCACGTTTTCATGAGCTTCAAAATTGCGATCCTTCTCTTCTTTTGTGCTTAGTTGAATTGACATTAAAGGTACCAAACAGCGTGGTTGGTAACATTTCAAAACTAGAAATATTAGTTGCCGAGTAAAAGAAAACATATTTTCATCGAGAAATGAACTACGTATTTATTTTATAGTATTGCAGACATAATTAATTACCTGCCCTTCTGCTTCTGCAACTAGCAAAAGGAGAGCTCAGCAAAACGTGCTCGCAATATTTTTTTTTTTTTTTTTTTGTTATTTAAGGTCGCATTAACTACTAGGTCTTCAGCGACCTCTGTCGGATGTAACGTTATGGTATGAGGCTGAAACGATATGGTGATGACAGGAGGTGAAAGGATAAACACATACAACCATGCCCTAGGCGGGACTCGAACCCGCGACCCCACGGTCCAAGATCATTACGGCATTATTGGCTTAGCGATCTCGATTTGCCTGCTTTGTCAGGCGCTACACTAAATAATAACAATATAACATTAAATTATACATAAATATTGTACAATATATAACAAATATAAATTTAGACTCAACGTTTCTTAACATCATGATAATATTTTTTTGAAAAAGATATAATAAATAGAAATTCAGACTCACCATATCTTAAGATCATGATAAGTGCCTTAAAAATATTTTATTTGGATTTGACTCTAATTAATAGATATTTTATTTAAATATAGATTTTTTATAATAGATTTTTATTAAAAAATATGAAAAACAAAAAATTAAACATAGAAGATTGTAAAAATAAGATAAAATGGAAAAAATTAATAAAAATAATGTAACAATAGAAAGTACAAAATATGTATAATGGTTATAGGAAAATGTAAACTAATATATTGTAAACCTATTGAATACATAAATAATAGATATTTTAATCCATAAGAAAAAAAAAACACCCCATCTAGCACCTCGTCCGCGAGCGGGTGTGGGCGGTGGGAACGCGCCCACGCGACGCGCCTGGCCGCTCCCAGCTGCGGCGCAGTCACGCAGTCACGCGCCACGCGTCCGCGCCCTCCTCCCCTCCCGTCCCGTGCTGCACGCGTGCGCTCCGGGTCCCCACGCACGTCCGTCGCGGCGCGTCGCGGGCGCGTCGCGACGCCGTTTACTGTTACTCCTTGGGCTCTCGCCCGCGGAGGTCGTTAGGAACACAATACGCGTGCGCTCGCTGGCGCACGCGCGAGCAGACGCCGCGACTGCAGATGCGAAACGACGCTGCTCGTTTGTCCGGAGGAGTTCGGACCGCCATTGTTTGCCTACTTTCACTCCCTGAAATCCATCATAAGACCATTACTCCTATATGCCTGTCCCATCTGTATAAATGCCTCAAGAAACCAATCTGAAAAAATTACAAATCATACAGAATCAATATCTCAGAACAATATCTAATGCACCATGGTTTGTCACCAATCATCAGCTTCATAAAGAACTCAGCCTAGAACCCATTGAACATCACGTCACATACCTAGCCACTAACTTCTACCATTATTTACTCCAAATCCCTTCCCTTACAACCTTCAGACTCGCAATAAATCCTAACCACACCAGAATAAAAAAAACAGATATCCCTACAACATATTCCTGAAAACCTTCTCCGAATTCGAACCAGAATAGAGGACCCAAAAGGACATCCTCACCCTTATGTTAGAATTTAAGTTAGATTTAGTAAGTTTTAAATGTAAGTTAGCATGTAAGCCTTCAAGTATATGTAAAAGTAGAAATTATACTGAACTATTTACAACCAACTTAAATCAATTAAAAAAAAAACTAACTTTCATTCCCGGCACGGTTTCGTCTTTTGTTGTTCGGCGGAGATTCCAATTTTTACATTTTTGTTCTTCTGAGTAACGTCTGCGGATTGATCCAAGTTAATTAACTGGAAGGATGGAAAAGACTAGGGATCAACGTACTGAACACTCAACATTAAAATAGAATCGTTAGCATTTATTTCGATGAAACGTCAGCAAACAAATGATTACAATTCCATCTGAATACTGAGTTTCAAATCTTGGAGCCACATGGTCATTTTCATCCCTCCTGTTTCTTCTTTCGCTTTCCTTTCTTCAGGTTCTCTTATGTATCTTTCTTAGTAACGTCTTTTATTATTTCGTTACATTTTTAATTATTAAATTTTATCATTCGAATATTAATCTTGTCAACAGGATATCACGGTGCTCCGCGTTGATTTTAGATCCCGATCAATTTTCTTCCTTCATCTCTGTTTATTGCATATTCGTTGATTCAATTGCAATAAACATTTGCCTAGAAATGAGGATTGCTTACGGAATGAGGGGTTTGCTTATGGAAACCATGTGTACGCATAAGTAAATATGTATAGACGAGTGGAGAAACATAACTAAATTGAAAATCATTCTTATTATCAAGTAAAGGTATAGTATTAAGGGTGATCTAGACTCGTAACGTAACGTAAAGACTAGTACTAGGGCAGAGAACGTAGGACAAGAGTTTCTTAAACAACTTGTTGGTAAGGAATTCTCTTCTATTCAACAATTTTCATACATGTACATTCAATAGCATTTAAGGTTCAAACTTGGGGAAAGCATAAATGATTTTCTGATATAAAATAACTCACTTTATGCAATTGACGAAATCTATATTTTACGTGGAAGTATTCTGCTGGGCTGCATTGCTGTTGAATTGGCTAAGAATGCTTTTTGATATTCATTAATGGAACACATGGTGCCAACGATATTCCGTATCGTTGCTTTGTGCTGTCTTTTTTATTTTACTTTTCCATTGTGTACTACCTCTCGATGGCAAAGTACATTAATGGAAAATTTCTGTTCTGCACCGTATCTGTCATCAGCGCAGTATGTTCAGATTATTCACTGGACTAGAGTCTTATATCGTTAAGGAGAGTACATTCACGTCAACGATTCTTTTACAACAGTTAGTTAGTTAGTTAATGCCTTATTTTACGTGGCGAGACTCGGGCCATCAGGCCCACTCTTCCGTCTGACCACGCAAATTTCGCTACGCATCTTTCCCCTAGGGAGAAAGAAGGTATTATCTCGGGCGACGAAACAGGCGATTTGAATTTGGCTCAGAGGCTTCTTTTAGGCTTGAGGATCTTTTACATGCAGTAAATCTACTAACATGGGACAGCCGACTTTACTTCCCCTCCGAAGGAAGGCGTGCGAAGATTTTTTTCTCGTGCGAAGGATTTTTTGTGAATTTTATGAATTGTGAACAGTGAATTCAGCAGAAACTGATTGTCTGCATTTTTTCTGCAAATGACTCAATAATTAGAATTTATCACATCTTCAAGAGTGTCTGTGGGCATAACCAGCCCAGTCCGCCTCGTCCAACTCCATCTACGCCCCGTGCACCCCATCGACCCGTCCCACTCCGCTCCTACTAGGAATTGCAACAAAAAAATTAAACATTGATATTTTCGAGCTGAAACGTCGATATTATAACATCGATGCTTTGCTTTCGTTGTTTTCTTCAGAATCGGTTTTGTCCAGAAACATTGATGTAAAAAAATTTCATGATATAAATACACTTCTAGTATCTATTTTATTTGTGGATTGCTCGCAATCAAAAGCCATTGACAACTGTCACTATTGTCGATCCCCAGGTGTCACGAAAGCGCTTACTAATCTCACCCTTTCTCTAGTGTTGTTACATTTTTTAATTATTTTGTACGTAGTAATATTGTTTAACTGCAGTTTGACTACATAGAACATTGATTACAAAATTAAGATGACAGTCTCATTTAAAACTATACTATTAACTAATATTGATGTTTTTTATGTCATATTACAACCAGGACATTGTAATTGGTTTCATCAAGTATAAAACATGATTTTACGATGTTTTCATTGACATCGAAAATCTTTTGGTGATGTTTCGAAGTATCGATGTTTTGCTAAAATTTGCCATCACTAACTCCGACCCACTCCGCTCCGTCCCATTCCCGCTCCGTTCAACCCCGCTCCGTTCCATTCTGCTTCGTCCCACTCCGCTCCGTCCCATTCTGCTTCGTCCCATTCTGCTTCGTCCCATTCTGCTTCGTCCCACCCCGCTCCGTCCCACTCCGCTCCGTTCAGCTCCGCTCCGTCCCATTCTGCTCCGTCCCCACTCCGCTCCGTTCAGCTCCGCTCCGTCCCACTCCGCTCCGTCCCACTCCGCTCCATCCCACTCCGCTCCGTCCCACTCCACTCCGTCCCACTCCGCTCCGTTCAGCTCCACTCCGCCCCATTCTGCTTCGTCTCACTCCGCCCCGTCCCACTCCGCTCCGTCCCACTCCGCTCCGTCCCACTCCGCTCCGTTCAGCTCCACTCCGCCCCATTCTGCTTCGTCTCACTCCGCTCCGTTCAGCTCCGCTCCGTCCCACCCCGCCCCGCCCAACACCGTCCCGTCCACCTAGGTCCCCACCGTTTCCCCCCGTCGTGCCCTCCCCGCGCCGCCCCGTTGGCTCGACCGCGCCGCGCCGCGCCGCGTGCCACCGCGCCTCGCCTCGCGCCGCCTCGCGCCGCCGCCGCCGCGGCGCCGCGCGCCCTCGCGCCGGCGGTCGCCGAACAATGGATGACCTTCCGCGCCGGAGGCCAACGAACCGCCCGCCAGCGCCCGTCCGCGCTCGACTCCCGGCGGCGGCACGAAGCCACCGCCGCCCCCGGCGCTGCCCCACGCCCGCCCACCCGCCCACCCCGCCCGCCCGGGGTTATGCAATGGCGGCAACCAGGTCTCGTTCTAATCAAGCTGTGCTCAGTGACATCACTTGCCACGGATCTGCCCCCGTCGTTGTTTGGGATTTTGGCCTCTTTTGCACTGCTTACATGTGGGCCTCATGATGCTCAGGCCCGGACAGATGGTCTTCAATTCTCACATGCCAAGGACTTTCCGGTATTCGGTCAAAGAGATGGTCTGCAAATCGTCTTCATTATTATAGCGGCAGTTTCACAACCATAGTTATGGCTAACGCCTTTTTTTCTGAGAGGTGTATAAATATTTTACGAAGGTAAATTAAAACGCATAAATGCCTAGGTTTACGTACCACATGGAATGTGAACCTGCGGCCATTCGAACCGAAGCACTTCTGAGTTCATGATCTTCCATTACCTGCACATGGTATTTATTTAGTAGTCATGTTTCGTATTTGGAGGACCACTTCCCAAAGAGCTTCGTGGGCAACCTGAGGCCTGTGAGCCGTGCTTTAGAGAACCAGGACCATCAGGATAAGTTCCTAATGCCTTTGGTCACTTTTCATTTAAAAATCTGAATTTCTCAGAATCAGTCTCCATTGAGAATGCAGTATGATAAGCTGAACGAACGTAATTCTCTATTTGTGCATGGAAAGAGAAGAATTGTCTAAGCTCTGCAATCGGGGAGTAACAAGATTAGAAGCAGAACAACGGGCTAATTTGGCAGAGAACACGATGAGCGACAAATCTTCTAAAAAAAAAAAAATAAAAAAAAATAGAGCTGACATATTTAAGCGAAAGTGGAATGGTCGAAGAGTTAGAAAAAAAAAGAATTTATTTGTTCCTTATTTTGACTATTATTATGTAAACTTCATTTCAAACTGAACTTTCAGATACTTTAAATATTTGGCGGCATAACATCAGTATATTAAAATGGTGCAAAACTTTTTTAAAATCTCGAGACTAAGAATTAATTTATCATTACTTCTGCATTCTTTTTACTTGCGATATATTTGCTCTGAACACTTGCTACCGAAAATTAATTACCTTCACTGAAAATTAATTACCTTCACATCCCTCGGAAGGAACAATTGCGTACCAGTGTTCTAATTAGTGAACGTGGCTGCAAATGTAATGTGGGAACACGACATTTGTGAAATCGTGGAATCAGAGTGAAGGGCTTTCATTTAAGACTAGCGGGTGTGAAACTGAGTTGTATGTGTTACAATAAATTCTATCTATCTGAAACCTCGGGAAAATAGGTTTCATGTCTTATTGTTACTGTCTAGAAAATGTGAACAGTGTAACCTCTTTTGCAAATTTTCTTACATTCAGCAAGTTTGCTTATTGAGGATGCTTCGAAGTATTATCTATAATATTCAAACGAATTAAAAGATCGTTTACATCAGTTTTTAATCAGATCTTCACAGCTCACTGAAGTGATCCACAAAGACGTAAATCATGTATACTCAAGAGAGTGAATAACTCGTCTTATAAGTATTGAATCTGGTCTTATGAATAGTTCTCAACACAAAAGTAATATTACTATGAGCTTATTTCTTTTAATTTTCCATACTAATAACTTTTTTGTTTCTTTTGTTTCCAGGTACGTTAACGTCTTGCAGTGATGCAAATTAGCAGTTCATCTACCAGTTGCCACTAACGTCGGTTTATAGAGAATTGCTCTACCTTCAGGATAAACAAGAGGTACGTGTGAATATTTTTCCTCATGTAAGGAATTTAGAATATGCCTTGACAAGTCGCTTCGATAAACAGTAAATCCGAATCATTCGTTTCGCGAGTTAATCGAAATTTATGAATGCAGGAGTTTCTTTGAAAGTATGAAATTTTTCAACCTCACTAAAATTACCTAACAAAGAGAATAAATTTGCACTGCTATTTTGCATTGCACTTCTAAAGTTAGCAATTTAAAAAAATAATTTAAATTCAAATTAGTTGTATTGTAGTTGTCTAGTAAGAATACTAAGTGATCAAAAGTATCCGGACACGTGGCTGAAAATGACTTACCAGTTCGTAGCGCCCTCCATCGGTAATGCTGGAATTCAATAGGATGTTGGTCCACCCTTAGCCGTGATGAGAGCTTCCACTCTCAGCAGGCATACTTTCAATCAGGTGTTGGAAGGTTTCTTGGGAAATGGCAGCCCATTCTTCACGGAGTGCTGAACTGAGGAGAGGTATCGATGTAGGTCGGTGAGGCCGTGGCACGAAGTCAACGTTCCAAAACAGTCCCAAAGGTGTTCGATAGGATTCAAGTCAGGACTCTGTGCAGGCCAGTCCATTACAGGGATGTTATTGTCGTGTAACCACCCCGCCACAGGCCGTGCAGTATGAACAGGTGCTCCATCGTGTTGAAAGATGCAATCGCCATCCCCGAATTGCTCTTCAACAGTGGGAAGCAAGAAGATATTTAAAACATCAACGTATAGGCCTGTACCGTGATAGTGCCACGCAAAACAACAAGGGGTGCAAGCCCCCTCCATGAAAAACATGAACACACCAAAACACCACCGCCTCAGTGTCTGGATACTTTTGATCACATAGTGTATCTATTGTAACGTCGTGGGTAGGAATCTACGCCACCAATTAACAGACACGAGTGAGTATCTACAAATTTATTTACAGATATTTACATAATCACTCTAAGGCGTTTTGTTAGAGCTACTCACTGCAGCCCCCTCTCTCTCTACACGCGCCTAGCGGCGGTGTACCACTTCACCGTGTTCGAGCGCATCGAACACCCACTCGTGCATACTCCGCGCCAGCCTGGGCGGATAAGTTTTTGCGGATAACCGCGAGGGAGCCTCCTACTCTGTGTTCCCTCACGAGGCCTCGCGACACGGCTTTATAGTGCCGAGTCACATGACCTCCTACGTCATTTCTCCCTCCCACGCCTGGACCTGCCTGGACATGCCTGGACCTGCCTTGCGCACGACACCACGCACCTCCGCCACCACCCCTCTTTCTTACCTCCGGAGGGTGGCCTTTGTTTGGGGAGGCTATTTTAAGGTCCCTCATGCCCATACCTTGCAAGCCCGTCTCTCTGCGCAGGAAGTCGAGCCTATGACGCTACACTATGTTATCTGGCATTTCATGGTCTTCAGTTCACATGTTACGAACTGATTCTAATAATACGTGTCCTTCACTCTTATCATCCCTGTCCAAAACATTAATACGTTTTCTTCCTGTTCTTTCAAACAGTGAAATTGAAATATTCAAAATAAAGGGCAACCCCAGGGACTTATAACAACAGTTTATTTTAACAAACTTAACCAATTTTTCCTAAACCAAACTGTATCATCAACTTCGCCAGTTCACCGTAGATCCAGGTAAAACTACCAGTTTCAAAATTCAATGACCGTAATATCAGAAGATGTCTCAAAATATAGCACGTAAAATCAATAAGACTGGATTACAATAGTATTCCACGTGACCACTGAAGGGCTAGCGGTGCGACCATTGCTGATCCGACGGCTAGATTGAGCGGAAGATAAGAAACGTACAATGGCAGAAGGACGACCATAAATTGGATTGTTAGAGAGACGCAGTCGGTAATTTCGCTTGGGGCGCCTCTGCGTCCGCTTCCGCCTGAGGGCCTCGTGTCCGCGGCGGCAAACGTGAGCCGTCGCGCAAGGATATCTCATATTCTCCGCGGCCGCCCCTGTCGCGATTTGCGCCGCTATCAGATTACCATTAATCGGCGCTGGTGGGGCGCAGGCGGGCAGTCTTCATCGGCGCCGCGGGCGCCGTCACGGCGGCGGGCGGGCGGCGGCGGCGGGGGCGAGGGCGGAATTGCGGGCGATTGCGGGCGAGCGGGCGATCGAGGCAATTAGCGAGGCTCCGAGTCCGTCGACTAATTACGCGATAATGGCCCCGGCGGGCCGGCCGGCCACTGAGCTCGCGTCCCCGCCCCTTCCTCTCCGCCCCCTCACCCCGCGCCGTTGTCCTGCCCTTGACCCTTCGACAGCCCTCTTCCTCTGCCCCCGCCCCGTCCTCCTTCGCCTGACTCGCCTGCCCTGCGCCCTGGTGGTGGAGACACCCGCGCTGCCGGTGGTCGAACTAGGGGGATGGAGTCGGAAGTCGACTCGGCTAGAAGCACTTCTCCTTATGTCTGTGGACTTTCATTCATGGACATCCTCCCAAGTTACCATCGTATAGATTGCGAGAAGGTAAGATAATATTGAAAGGTCAGGCGAAATATATCTAATAAGATAAATAAAGAGATGATTCCTCAAAAAAGGGATGAAAATGACGTTGCAAAATAATCTAAAATATTTCTAATAATAATCTATTTAAGCATCGTATGCTTTATAGTTAACAGAGGAGCTTGTTATAGTGTGCAAATTAATAGAGGAACCTTGTCCCCCTTAAAATATCAATTTGGATATTATTCAAAACGAAATAAGAAATTTTGAATGTTTCTTAACTATTGGCCATAATCTTCATTCCTAATGATATTCGTACATGTTCGTGTGGAATATTACAAGGCTTCGTAAATGGAATGAAGTTCAAGTTCTTCTTGGTACAGAGTAATTCCAAATTTAATTATTCGAAGACTGCCTTTTTAAAAATTATTTTAAGTTCTTTGAATTGTACTATAGTATGGATTGTACTATTAGATTGTTACATTTATTTAATAGACCCTGAAGAAGAAGGCCAAAGTCCTTCGAAACGTTGGTTGAATAAAAATTGATTAATAAAAGTTCATATAAGTGTGTCTGCCTGAAAATTATTGGACCTTCAAACAACTTAAAGTTCAAGTTCTGACAAACTGCCGACGACGGAGAAAATTGTAAAGTTTTGAAGCGGAAATGCATCTCTCGGAGAATTTCTGTTAAAGGAATTAACACAAATACATGGGTACACCAGACTTCGTTACGCTGAGGTAACATGTTCCCCTGTGAAGGAGGAACGAGATGTCTGAAAAACGTTTCTTGGCGCCTCCAATTGCATTCTCCGTCGGCCGCCCGCGATGCCGTTGATCAGCTTCCAGGAGCAGGTGGTGAGCTCTGTGTTCGCGGAAATCGAATTATCTGCGCCTCACCGACATGACAGCCACTGCACCATTGACGGCCGCCTACTGGGGTGGGGTGGAGAGTGGTGTCTCTTCTGTAATTGCTTACGTCCTCTTCTTTTTTATTTCTTTATTACACAGCTCATCGGGAGAGGTGGATCAGGGCTTCAACTGATGTCATTCCAGAGCCTCTGAGCGGGAGTCCTGGGGCTGGCCCGACCGTGGCAGGATTTTCGGCACTAGCCAGAGAGCTGGGTCGAGTTCTGTCGCTGTCTGAAGGAAAATTCTCGCGGCCGCCGGCTCTGATCGGTAGTTTTCAATGGGCCACGGACCGCACGCGATCTATCCCTCCCATTCCTTGTCCTAACCTACCCCGTACACACACTTACCTACATGCACTACTACTAAAACACATGCCGGGAGGCCGGTCTGGAGCTTACAGCATGTTCCGGCTGGGGGGGTGCCCCGCTGGTGGGAGATACCTGGTTCGGGAAAACCTCGCTAGCCGAAAGTAGTTCGGCACCGGATCTCGCCATCCAGCGGGGAAAGATCATCGCTACCTCCCGAGCAAGAAACATGGATCTACACTTACGAGATTAATGACCTTAGTAGTTTAGGCGCCCGGAATCACTAGTAATCAATCATCATTACACCGCTCAACCTTCGCCTTTACTTGTGTATTTCCGTTGGTTAGTCACACAGAATTTTGCAATAATGCAGGATGATCCAATTGGGGACCTGCGAAAGTGCGTTTTGCAAGGTAGAGGTGAAATTATTTAGTGGCTGGTTGGATAATGTTGAGTTCTTAAAAACATGGAGTTGTTACGGAGAGTAAGAGGGAGGTATCTGGACACGTGATTTCCGGGGTAGGTTTTGTGGATTCTCGAGAAGAGTGAGGAGGTTCTTCTTAGTAGAACGGATGATGCGTTTGGGGCAGATGGTAGACTGCGGAAGAAGGCAGATTTTCTTCATGGATGAATGAGTTTATTGTAAGAATACCCAGGTCTCCGGAAATTTGTGAGTTAGGTACAAACCACGGTGTATTGGTTATTGTCAGGACTTTATTTTGGAATGTCTGAAGATGAAAGTTATGGGGGTGCTGCGGACTAAATTGGGGAAGCAAGTGAAGTAAGAATTGGGTGAAAAATGGTTTGGTTTTGAATAGATTGGGGGAGGTGGTTAGTTTTAGTGAGGACGCCCTGTTGAGTAAGAGGTAGGAATTAATTAGTTTACCGTATGGTTTTTGTCGGATGTGGTTTCCAGGTGAGTCGTCGATCGAGAAGAACATTTAAGTATTTTCTGGATTGGTTCCTGCAGGTTTTTAACTTTTTCGCGGCTCTTGTATTTATTATCATTAGGCCAACAAATAGAAAATATTAACAGTCTGTTGTTAATGCTATCGATCGTGTGCCGTTCAATACTTTTCATAATATTATCTTGTTATAAGGAAACCAGTGATGCTGCAGAATGGCACAGACTTTCTCACACTAATTCATTTTCTAATCTTTTTACACCAGGCTAACTTCCCGGCATTGTCCCATCCACTTTCCAGCTGCCCCGTATCGGGGCCTAAAATACATTTTCCCATGTTTTCCTAGTTTTCTCGGTCCCCTAATATTAGGATTGAAATATGTCTTTAAGAATATTGCAGAAGAATTAAACATGGCCCTATATAAAAATTTTCATTGGAAAATTTGGAGCCGTTCATGAGAAACTGCTGTTTGAGTGTTTCTGAAAATGCGCGTTTTTGAACACATTTTCACAGAAAACAGTTTTTGAAAAACTTCACAACAAATAATTTGTAGCACTTGTACTCATAAATTAAAAACATAAAAACGCTAAAGTAAAAACCATATACGAGAAATACCATTTCTTGGAATATCTGTTCACATACTTCATCTTTAGCTACAACTAATTTGTTTCGGTTGTCCTGAACGAACGGCGGACAGTTAAATCCCCAACTGACACCAGCAGCTAAGAGTAGCGTTTTGTTCTTCTGGTTGGTCGCGTTAGATCGAAGTAACAGAACAGAATTGAGAGAAAATGCTTTAAGTTGGCAGATAATGGGGCGTTGCATTTATCACAATTATTCCCAACTACTAAGCTGCCCCGCCCGCCGCTTCGCCCTGTGTACTTCGCGACGTCAGGCAACAGGGTTTGCTAGATGTATTGCGAATTGCATAATTTCTGTTATAATTTTGTGGTGTAACCAAAATTTAGTTAACATTTTGTGATCGCGAAATCGATAGGTTTTTTCTCAGCCTCACGAAGTAAGCCTAGTTTAGCAGATACTACTGAAGAGCTCAAATGATTTGTTTTTTATCAGACGCACTACGCAATAAAGGATTATGTTTTTTGACGGTCGGTACTATTGCTCACAAAAGTTACTTGAAATTTCAGTAGCAAGAAATAGTTTGGGGACCAGTTTACTTTCAGAGGTTTGTTTTTGTAACTTTACAATAATTTTGTTTGCATAATCTCTATTAAGACATTATAAATTACATAATAATAAAGACATTATTATTATTATTATTATTATTATTATTATTATTATTATTATTATTATTATTATTATTCCGCTGTGATACTGTCGATTGGGAGAAGGCGTTTAAAAAAAACAATCGTGGGGAAATAAAACAGGGCATTCAGCATGTGTCACAAAACAAAGTGAAAAATCTCTTTGCTCATTCTTTCGATTACAATGAAGACATTTATTGGCTTCAAGAGTCTTAGTTTGATTCCCATGTAATTTGATTGCGTGCGTGTCATCTCGTAGTCCATATTTTTCCAAAATATATTTTTTTATGTTAGATTCTGTTGCTGCTGATTGACCCCAGTTAATATACAAAACGAGAGATGAAAAAGACTCGAGTATTGGCTCGAGTATTAAATACTCACCATTGAGATGGAATCATGTATTTTCTTTTCCTGACGTTTCCTCAAATTATATTTGACCTTTTCAGAGAAGACTTATGTGACTAATTTAGCATGGTTACAGGTTTTGGACATCAGAGTGGAATACTCGGGTATTCAACACTCGATTCACATAGTCTTTTTATTCCTCCATCTGTATATTTATTTTTTTTTCTTATTAAGTCTTAATAAATTATTCGGGTATTATTTTTAATCTTTTATGATTTTTTTCTGAGAAAAGCAAATCGTTTACATTGTCTGAACCATTAGAAGAATTTATTGTTCAACCGTCAATTGTAATTTACAAAACACAAAGGGGATATTGGAAACAATTCCAGATAACGCATATGATGATTGACAGTAATCGATACCAATAATTTTGGCGGCAATTCACATGTATGTCCAAAAGTCTGCACCGTAGATTGAATATATTTCTGCAAAATTAACATGAAATGGGCAATATATACACGCATATCCTTCAATAATCGGAATTGCGTTATTTTTGACATGACGTTTCATTTTTTTTTTAAATGTGTTTTAGCAGAGTATAAAAATATTTTGTGGAAGAACTGTGCATGAGGACCTTCTGGTCTGTTGTTCGGGCTATGTTAATTCTGTTTGAGGAACTAAAATTTCATAACCCGCACTGTATCTTTCTTTCATTAACATTTTTTTAATAGTTGCAAACTACCAAAAGAACTTTGACTGATATAATTTTCTTAAAAACCTATACAAATGCAGGCAAACGGTCTTTGATTCTGTATTTTCGTCTTCATTTTTTTCGCGTTAATTTTGCATTTTTTTAGCATTTTCGCGTTAATTTTGCGTTGCAAGGTAATATCATTGGGAAGGTTCCATAATTTCATTTTAATATTTTGTTTTGAAGTAGGTCACTTCATACTGTACGAGAAATTATACGTGAATATTATTTTCCGGCAATTGAAATAGGGAATGAACGTGCTCAAATTGTTTTCTACAGTTATTAATTTAGTTTCATAACAAAGAGCTAGAGAATACTCTGAGGCGTGAATGGTAGTTTTCAAGTCAGAAACAAAAGGACAAACACATACTTAGAAAGTGAAATTAGAGATAACTTCAGTTAAAATGTTAATTCGATTACAATTTTTATATTAAATATTTCATTGAGATTATAATATGTAGATCTGCAAATCCAATCTAAATTATCTTTTCTCCAACTGATCATATTCCAGTGAAACAATAAGCCGAAAATAAAAGCTATATAAGCTGAATAAACCGAAAAATAATTAAATTATTTCCGTAGAACTCTTTCATCACAAATTAACGTTTACTTCCTTCGGTTTTCTTATAAAACATCCTGTTTTACCGTTCGATTCAATTGATTTTGTTTTGAAAACCTCTTTATTTGGCTGCTTCTGGGTCAAAAAAGGGTCTTGTGTCACTGTAAGAAATAGTAGAATGAATATTGAATATCCCTGAGCGTGTAATGCAGTGTATCCTTGGCCCCTAGCAAACTGCTTTGACGACGCCATCTCTCTTTCTTGGCTCTCATTCTCATGTTTTCGGAGGCCAGCACGTTCACTATGCGTCCTATGATGTAACCTAGTCAGGTGCTTCTTGCTACCAAGAACTCTTGCAGTAAGATTTAAGTGTAGCACTTTGAAACATCCGCTCTTGCATATGCATGTTCAAACACGAGAAGATATTCGTACTGATGGTTTAAAATACCCTGTAGGTAGGAGTAGTTCTGTGCACGGTACATAAGGAATATTTGTTTGTGTGACATTGTCAGTTCTTCACTATTACGGAGAAATGAAAACGGCACGTCTTGTCACAAAAATCGATGTTGAATATGCAAAAATATTGACCCTCCGAGGCTTATTATGAAAGAAAATGTCTTGTTTCAAATGCATTACAATCAGTCTCTGGTGGCTATTTTTTCATTCAACAATAAATTGCCTTGTTTATTGTCCATCAATAGTGTCTCGTCATTGTTTTTGTCTCCTAGTTCCGGTTCAGGAGTTCAACAAAACAACTTAAGTTCGCTTTGAATTTTATTTATTTAACTCTTAAATTGCAACATTAAAATATTACAATATCAAACGGAATACATGCAAATGCCTTCCAGAGCCTACAAACATATCCACCGGGGTATGTTACAAACCAAAATTCCTTCACATCGAGTTTAACCTGGGCTAATTATTTGTCCAACTCATCACGTATCTCTCCTTCAGGTTTTATTCCTATCTTATGCACCTACCAACTTTACTCGAATTCACGATGTACAAAATTCAATCCACAATACAAGAAAAAAATCACCCAATTCGTATATTTCTTAAAATGTTTTCCAAATTAAAGTGAAAGTTGAGGCACTCCAATAGGTTCCTAAACTTCTTATGACGGCTCTAATTCATTAGTAACAGTTTTTTAGCCTCATGTCATCAATTTATGAGCAAAGTATCATCAAATTGAACCATATAATTTTATTAAACAATAGTCGTTCCCCGTAAAATAGGTTGGCATCTCTGGAGAGAGGCAGAGTGAGACAGCCGCATTTGCGGCGCCTTCTGGCACGTGGTGTCGTGTCGTGTCGCGTCGCGTCGAATCGCGTCCTGTCGTTGCGGATCGTGTCGCATCGCGCACTGACTCGACGCGACACGACCCGCTGCGACGCGACGTGATTCGACGCGACTCAACTCGACACGACCCGCCGTGAGGCGACGCGACGCAATACTGCCCGCCGCGACGCGACTGACTCGACGCGACACGATCCGCTGCGACGCAACGCGATTCGACGCGACTCAACTCGACACGACCCGCCGTGACGCGACGCGACGCAATACTGCCCGCCGCGACGCGACTGACTCGACGCGAAACGACCCGCTGCGACGCAACGCGATGCGACGCGACTTATTCGACTCGACGCAACCCGACCCGACCCGCCGGTGTCGAATCGCGTCGCGGCGGGTCGGGTCACGTCGCGTCGGGTCAGTCGCGTCGCGTCGGTACGCATCGCATCGCGTCTCGTTGTGTTGTGTCGCGTCGCGTCGCGGCGGGTCGGGTCATGTCGCGTCGGGTTGCGTCGCGTCGCGCCACACGCGCGGGACGGAAGGCCGTGTGCCTGACCGCGCGGCGCGTGAGTCAAGCTCCGCTGAGTCAGGTCTGCGCCGGACGGCGCGGCGCGGCGGGTGACGCAACGCGCGGACCTCGCGGAGAACGGGAGTCGCGTTTCGGTGCTTCTTTTTTCTCGCCCGGGAGGAAATGTTCTGATTTCGCAGAACGCTGTTTTTTTCTTTCTTCTCTTTCGCAGAGTCGAAGAATAGAGGAGAAACTACTCACGTACTGCGTGTTAACTTTTTTTCTTCGAGTTTACCTCAGTTGGTCCACGAAGCAATGACGCAAGATTTAAGATGGGGTTATTCTTGTACAATGCTAACAACAAAACAACCGCTTTCCTGTGTTGTCGAGAAGGGAATTGCGCGTAAAAATGGAAAAGATAATTTGAGTTCGCTTCATGTCGCGAAAATGTTACCGGCTAACACGCAATATGAATTTCTCACTGTACCAATTCCTACCTATTTTATGAGCCAACAAAATGTGTTTTCGAAAGTCTAACTCGACTCGACAATGGGAAAAAACATGTATTTCACGGTTTGGTACGAGTGGGTTGAAACTGAACCCATAGGTCCAGCGCAATTCTATAGAATTATTCGCTTTTCTTATTTTAAACTTTGCATATCATTTTGCGTCTGAAAATAACAATTAACACATCTCGTAACATCTCCAATAGTACTTGAATGTACCTCAATATATAAATATTTTAAATTATAAATATACTATTGTTTATTTATATCAATATATAAATATTATTTTATACAAGTGAACAAGAAGTTTTTTATTGGAATTTTATTGAAGTTCTGTTGCTTAATAGTATGAATGAATAATTTCACATTCAAAAATTCCATTTTCTAAGTATTTCCTATTTATTTTCAGTTCTTTGTATTGAAACGTATAAAATCAAGTTGTATTTAACGAACGAAATGAACAGATGAGAAATTTTGGTTAAGACCTCGAAAACAGACTCAATCATTATTGAAAATAGCAGTAGAAAGAACAAGAAACATTGTTAGTTATAAACATGCATCCGACAATCAAAATAAAACACCAACACGGCTGGCGATAGTAGAGGCAATAGAATCATAACTAATCAAAAAGACTCAGTCAGATAATTGCCGCACAGTTTTTGTTTTTTTAGCCTTTTAGTCGCCCCGGAACCCGGTTATTCCTCCCTTTTTTGCGGGTTTCGGGAACTTCCTCTTATTTCCTGGACCTCCTCTCCCGCCCCGGCTACCACACGTGACACTTTGGCTAGTTTACCTTTTTACTTTTAGTTTACTTTTCTGTATAGTTCCAACTCCGCTCTACAGTGCAGATTATGGCGGAGCGTATGTAACAACACAGCTGGGAATGAAGGGAAGAAGAGTGAAAAGCAATATATTGTGGTTGGAAGAGCCTCGAACCACAACATACAATTAAATAGCCATGACCGAGGCGGGATTCGATCCCGCAGCCTTGCGATCCGAGAAAGATATTTTTGTGTTAACGATTCCGACTACTCAGGTTGGTTTGCTAATCCCTCACTAAGAAAAATAGATTGCTTCGGGCTGTATATAGGCAATTAGTGAAAACGGCCCAAACAGGTATTCAGTTTGCTCCATCATCGTGCATGTTTGTTACATAACTGCACAATCTTTTTACTTAATCAGGAATCAGGTTCAATATATTTCTGTTTTGTCAGACAAACACTTTCATTCCAACTACCGTCACATCGTTGGGAGTTACAGATACAGAGTTTTCTCTGAATGTGGCCATACTCATAATGGGATCTCTGACACTAGCAATGGCAGAGAGCCATGAACGAGTATACTGCGATATATTCAACTTTTCACCTAGCAGATAGACGCTGCTGACGGTTTCATCCAATCGGGAGCTTGAACGACACCATAGCGACGTCACTATAGCGATAGCGAGCCACCGATTGGATGAAACCGTCAACAGCTGATACCTGCCACAGGCATGGTTAGAAAAACCGCACTATATACTTGGGTTTTTCGTTCTTGGCGCACCAAGGTCACGGACGAAAAATGGGGAGAGAAGGTTCTCTTCAATAGGGAGCTTCCACGTCACAACATAGTAGTGCATATATGTGCATATAGGAGAAAGCCTTCCCTCTCCATTTTTCTTCCGTGACCTTGGTGTGCCAAGAACTAAAAACCCAAGTGTAGTAAACGAAATGGAGGTGAGAGGAGTGTCGGAGGCTGGGCAGTGGGGTCGCGCCCGCCAGCGCGAGGACGGTGACTGCCCCTGCGTTTAGGGCGCGAGCGACAGGGGGGGGGGCGCTGGTGGCTGGCGCGGGGCTTATCAGGGCGCGCGCACCTTGGCCCTGCGTCGGCACCTCAGCGCCCGTCACGGAGCACTGCGCACTCACTGCCGCCGCCGCCGACGTTCCCCAGCAGCAGCAACGCCCCGTTCCCAAATCAAGATCGTCTCTGTTACTTCGGTCCCTTCCAACCCCAGTGCAACCCCACTTCCTCCCACTTTCGCAGATATCCCCTCTTCCCCATTCACCACCACCATCCCACCCCACTACTCCACCGACCACTCAGGGGGCGGATTCAGCCGCTCGTTTTTTTGGGTGGTGGGGGCGGGGCTTCGTAGATTTTCAAATAATATACATATTTATGATATTCTATATCGTTTTTGTACTACAGATATGATACTATACAATATTGTTGTTAAAATAATTACACAATTCTAACATGAATATTTAAATCAACTTTGCCAAAATAAAGGAAGGTAAACGAAAACTCCAGGCCTTTCGGAGGGGGCATGCCACCCCCCCCTGGATCCGACGGTTCCATTGACACCGTCAACAATCACGCCCGTCACATTTGTCCTCCCGACCAACACCCACACCACCGTCACCTCTACCATCCCTACATCTGTGACCTTCCTTTCTGTTCCTGCCTACGCTGCAGCAACCGCCACCGCCGCTTAAGGCTCTGCGCAGACTTGTTTCTCCCAAGCTCCTCTCTTGTTTCACGGTATCCGCGAGGTGTCCTTTAGTTATTGATGGCAACATGCTGGGAGCCGAATGTTTCGAAGGACACCTTTGTGTTCTGATGCATGTGGACGTACATGTTGGAAGACCTAATAATCGTTAAGATTTATTTATCGACGTCTATTACAAAATTCAGTCAAGTGAAAAAAACAACAACAAAAAGAAAAAAACCTGAAGAAACGGAACTGTGTTATACCCGTCCGATCCATTGACAGCGCTGATCTGTGATTATTGTCACAAAAAAATATAACTGTACCTCAGTAATGGTGTTTCTAAACCAGTTTCATTAATGCTCTATTTGCATTAGTTTTCTTTCGTGTTACGGAAGAGAACATACAAGACGTAGAAGAACCTGAACTCTCGAGAAGTTTCAAGAAAGCCTGTTGTGTAAATGATACCGAGAAATCAGGAAACTGGTGGAAACAAGTCTGAGGACATCAGAACTGGAACGTGCTCTACATTTGTTATCGTTATGATTGCTAAATGCAAATTGCTGTCATTCAAAACGTTGTTTGGCGACGTTCTGTAAGATTTAAACACTTTTTACGATTGTAATACACATTTCTTACTGAAGTTCTTGAAAAACTAACGGGCAACATGCCGCAGCGCAACAATTCTAGTTATATTTTCTTGTTGTTTGTTTTGTATGCTGATGAGTATGTGCTGAGCAGCTTCTGTGTTGTATCTGTCCCCACCTTTTTTAAAGAATTGATAAGTCTTTTGTGCCGCCGCTGAATATCGCAGCCAGTAGGAAACCTCGCGTTCTCCTCTGCGCCGTATGGGGTGGCATTAAATTCAAAATATCAACGAGAGTAAGATGACCACATTTTGAAACCATAAAAAACGATACATTTTTGTTGTTGTTTTCCTCAACAATAAAAGGGGGAAAAGAGGACATTAATCACAGTTTTATCACAAATATTTCATAAATTTTGTAAGTTTGTAGGTTTGTAAATTAATGTTAATTAAATAAATATATACATCAATACGTATAACTTTCATGATGTAGCATTCAATTCACGCCAAATAAAGAATTCCTTAGAAAGGAACAGTATAAATAAAAAAAAAAACACACACACACAGATTCTTTTAATTTGCACTTTTATTTATTACGAAGTAGGCCAGTATTTTTCTCCATTAAGATTCCATACTAAGTCGCACAGAAACTCTCAGAAGCAGTAGGATCGGACTATTTAATTTCTCCATAACGATATCATTAGCGATAAAGCATATGCAAGTTGAAATGGCACTATGGCTGCATTTTCTTTTCCTAGAAACCACAACCGACTCTCTAAACATTCTTGTTACGGGGTACGCGAGCACAATATCTGTCGCCCTTAATTTTTTATAAACAAATGCGAAGGAAACGGATTATTGTTGACGCAATTTTATGCTGACAAGTCATTAACACCCAAAAGGGACAGTTGAGCGTCCCGTTTTCCTGTAAAAAAAATACAGGACAGGGATTTACAATAAGGGACTGTCTCAGCTAATACGGGACGTCTGGTCACCTTAAACGAGAGTCTTCTGTTGGAGTAAAATCCTGACTCTGCGTTTCACGAGAGGTATAGTGCGATTTTTATAACTTTGCCTTTCAAGGCATGTCTCCACGATGGAGTTTGTCACGGTATTTCGCGTCTTTCTAGGCCGTGCCGCTAGATATCGCATGATCGCGACCCTATCAAGCAGTGCTTGCGATCATGCGACATCTAGCGCCAAGACCGAGAAAGACGCGAAATGCTGTGTGATATGCCATCATGGCCATAGGGACGTGAGAGGTTAAGTTAGAAAAACCGCCCTGTAAACTGCGATTTTCGTAACTTTGCCCCTGATAAGAATCAGCTGTTGACGGCTTCATCCAATCGGGAGCTTGGTCGTCACCATAGTGCCGTCACTGTAGCGAAATGTATATATCTTCTGCGATTTTTCTAACTTTGCCGCTCAAGGCCATTCAAAAATCCCATCTTCGCGATGGAATATGTCACGGTATTTCGCACCTTTCTCAGTCGTTCCGCTAGATTTCGCATGATCGCGACCGTATGAAGCAGTGCTTGCGATCATGCGACTTCTACCGGCAAGACCGAGAAAAGACGCGAAATGCCGTGACATATTCCATCGCGAAGATGGGATTTGAGGGACAAAGTTATAGAAATCGCAGTATAGGTGCGGCGCTGGGCGCGCGCTGCATTTCAGCACGGAGCGGTGCGGTATCTGCGCGAGCGCCGCCTATGAGTGAGTGACGGATCCGCCGCCCGCGCCGCGCCGGCGACAAAACGCTGTTTGAATTGGCGTTATCTAATCGCGCCGGGCGTCGGACGAGAGCGCGCTCTGCCGTTCGTTCGCGCGAACACGGCCGATGAAAAAGACCCCACCTGCGTGGGCGGGGCCTATTCTTCGATGTTTCTACAGCGGTCGATGACAGTAGGATATTGTTACACATCCTGCATTATAAAATGAACCTTTTTAATGAATTCGCGAACGCCCTTCTCAACGGGGCTTGTGGCCTCAGAATTGTGCTTACCACTGTTAAAAATATTCATTTTGTAAGGCTGGAGGCGTAACGGTGGCCTAAATATCATCGGCCAACTGTAATTCTTCAGTACTTCACTACCTGTGAATCTTCACTACTTTCGACGTCGGACACGTAGGGGAAAAGAAAAAAAAAGAAAGAAAAAGAAAAAAAAAAAAAAAAAAAGAAAAAAAAGATTAAGACAAACTTCTTATCCGAAATTAAAAGCACAAATCCACATTCTGTTGAACGATGAGTTCATGATTAACTTAAGGCAGTTGGAAAGTACAATACAAAATGTGATTTTAGTTTTAAATTTTGTGTAACGTCACAAAGAAACTATCTTTGTTTTTTACATCATAATTTTGTACCAGGTAACTGCGAAATGTTTCGTAAAACGTCTAGTCACTGAATAAATGTTTCTTGAGGTTTCCTACGTCAAATTTACACTTCTCGAATTCACTCCAAATGAAGATGCTGCAGCACTGTCGGCAGTGAGTGGTTTGTGTTGTGTGATCCTTGATGGCATAATATATTTAATTGTTCGCAGCTGTGTAATATTCATTAAAAGAACTAAATTTTAAAATTCATTTACATTTACATTTTCCGTTTTCCTTTTTTTACATAAATTTTGTTTGTTGTTAGAATAGTCGGTGAAATGTATTGTACGAGTTAATATCACACAAACCTTCAAGCCTTTTACATAACTGGCCACGACTGGCCAACTACGAATAAGTAACCCACCAGACCTGACGAGCCAGTTTGGCCGGTCAGTATAGCCGATTCCGTGTTCACTATTCTGGTTTTATTTACGGTATGGATCACATGCAAGAGGAGAAATATAATAAAGAATTAATAAAATATCCGTAGACTAAATTCCAATTTGCATGTGTGGGACCTATTCTGTCAAAGGTAAAGGTACTGATTGATCCATGAAATGGCAGCAAATTTGATTACAAAACTTTCAATCAGTCGTATTTAGGATACTCCCATCATACATTTACCCATACCTCCAAAAATTACTACTTTCATTATCGTATTGTAAAATAATAAAAATTGATTTACACAACTAATTCGCTGATTAACATTGTGTGGACACTAATTCGTAACATAATTAGGGTATTTTTCGGACATTATTGAGCAAATAATTAGAAAACTGATCTATGTAAAAATGGACAGGTATAATTTTGTCAATATTTTCGAAGAAATATAGAGATTTGATTGCTGTATTCTTTTGTAGATATTTTTCTTGTACTTTTCTTGAATTTTCTATGTCCTTAAATGGAGTATTTTCTCATCCATTACGTATTAGAATAACATTTTCCCTTTAGTACAAGAATAAAATTGAAACCTGTAAACCATTTTCGAGGATATTCAAGTTTTTACCAGCACATACATTGAATATCGTGAAGGTTTATGTGTATTTACGTTTTGTCACAATGTTATAAAATATTTTGAACTTATGGCACGAATTTCCTCTGAAACGCATATTTATGATTTAAAAATGAACCTTCAACAGAGGTGCAGAGCTAAAAAATTTCATTACATCATACTTTATTCCTAAATTCATGAATCGTATGTTACACTGTACAGTTTTTCGCATCGAATCCCTTAATGTGTCGCTTTATGAGAGTTGGCATGTGCCGTGACAAGAAAAAAAATCGTTTGATTGATGAACATCATATTGAACGTACTTCGCGTCAGAGTTTAACAGATGGTTGACGTCCGAACAGATGGAAAACGATCACTACAAATATTCCCTATATATTGAATGAACTGTTCTTGGTTCATCCCATAGGGGATGTTTACCCGAGGTTGCAGAGACGTGAGAATAGTACATACATGATCAATATACTGTATACATACTGAGGTGACAAAAGTCGTGGGTTAGCAATGCAATTATAAAGATGGCAGTAGTAACGCGAACAAAAGGTTTAAAAGGCATTGGATTTGCAGAGCTTTCATTTGTACTCAAGTGTTTCGTGTGAAAAGGTTTCAGATGTGATTATGGTCGCACGGCTGGAATAAACAGATTTTGAGGGCGGAATCATAGCTAGACTCGTAGGACATTCCATTTGGACTTCGTCCAAATCGTGGGGAATTGAATATTCCGGGATCCACAGTGTCAAAAGTGTGCTATGAACACCTATCTAATTCTATGTATGACCTCTCACCATGTGCCAAAAATATGTGGAGTAGAGTAGCCACAGTAGAGTAGATCATGTATAGTAGCCACAAAACAAATAATGATTTGTAAAAGAAGAATTTTCAACAGAAGAATCGTCAACAAAAATCAAGAAGTGTAGAATTAAACGTTCACATAATTATCGTGAACGAAATGATTTTTCCTTGCACCGTGTCAATTGTTATTTGCCTCAACATAGTATCAGTCTCAGCACAAATACCCTCAATCTTCACCGTGCCAACACTTTTTTTAATTTTTATTTTTTATTTTTTTTTTTACTTGGCGCGTCAGCCCGTGTACGGGCATGACCTAACAAGGGCGTCCCGACCTCTCAACCATGGGTTAAAGGGGTACCTATGGTTAGCACGAAGACATCCCCACGCCATATTCTGGTCTTTTCAACCTGAGAAGTGAGTTTTCTCATCGTCACACAGCAACATATAGAGACATTGCAAGGAAACGCACATTGTAATATTGCCCGACTGATAATTCAACCTTCGGTCGCGTCGTGGAAAGCGAGCATGCTGGCCAATGAGCTAAGCCGCCAGGGCAATAATTTCACGTACAGTTAGTAACAGTCTTGTTTGTACAGTCCATAATTTGCTCGAAAATCGTTAATTTTAAGTGGAAAATTGAGACTGTTGCAAAATATATCGCAAGGTAAGTGAATAATTCTAGTTAAATAGAATGTAACTTTGTACACCTACACGAAATGGCCTTTAATTTGAAATTCACCTACACGAAATGGCCTTGCATTTGAACTTCAATATATTTTGCAGTAGTCTCAATTTTCACTTAAAATGAACGATTTTCGAGCAAATTATGGACTGTAACAAACAAGACTGTTACCAACTGTAGTTCTTATAAAAAGGAGTATTGTAGACTTTCCAGCTCTTGCTGGAATTTGGAACCGACGCCGCGCGGCAGCCGGAGCTGACGAAGCGCGCGCCGCGCCAGCAGCGTCGCGCCACCCGACGCCCTCGCGTCGCGACGCGGCGCCCCGCGGAAGTCGCCGGCGGAAGGCGCAGCCACGCGAAAACCGAGAGCGCCCGCCGCCACTCTGCAGCGACGGCGCGACGCGCCGCGCTCTCTGGAAAAAGAAGGGGCTGGCGCCGCCCGCTGCGGTAGACCGCGTTTATTCATAGTCGGGCTCGTGCGAACATTGCTAAACCGTCGTTTTGACCAGAGTTGTCCAAGTATAAAGCTTATAATGGTCATCCAGGCTTGTATAAAGCTTATAATGGATATCTAGCTTGGAAAGAAATTAATCGGCGGCTATGTATTCCTACATACATCAGTAGAGGGGATCACAGGCACAAAATATATTTAAGACAGCAGAGAACGAATGTCGGGAAATTTTCTTTTACAAATCGAACGATTACGGAATGGAACAGATTGCCTGCAAAAACCTTTGAACCCTTTCCTCAAAGCGTTCAACAGTTTGGGAAATTTAGGGTATTATTAAGTAAATGAGGGAGAATAGTGGGTTATATAGCGATGCATAAGTGTTCTATTGTGAAGTGAGGTGTAGTGTAGTGTATAACAGAGAAATAAAGAAGGACATGTTTTCAGGTCTTGGTGAAGTGAAGTGCAGTGTGATCCTAATTGTATAAACATTCACTGCGGAGTTAGATTATGGAAGTTTTTTTCTCTTAATGTAATTTAATGTTTAATGAATCAGTCAGTTTTTATATTATTTTAAACATTTTTACCATTATTATCATTACTATAATTATTATAAAATTTGCTAGTTATATTGCCTTATTATTATTATTATTATTATTATTATTATTGGTATTAGTATTCTATGTCACTGAGAGACTGTGTATTTTTATGTTTTTGTAATTAGCTGCCACCGGGTTAAACCAATTGCAGTTTAAATAAATTTATCTTATCTTATCTTAAGTGGCGGGCCAGTGAATACCCCTTGCACCCATGTTGGGCGAGAAAACAGCGTGCCTAGCGCACATACCCAGTCGGGGGTACCCTCCCCAATAACAAAATAGGGTAGGTTCAGTTTTAAGAATTTTTTTGTAGCAAATTCAGATATTGAAATTCATCTCGATGTGTTTCACTGCGGTATGCATGGTACGACCTGATATCAGCACGGTCCAACCTGTTTCAGAGCAGCCGGGCAAAGTGCCGAGATCAACAATACGGGGAAGTGAGGTGTGGATCGCCCGAGTAATGCAAAAATGGCCCGCAACCATATTAAAGGTTTTAGTTTGTGCTCTTGAAGCCTGGCAGGTTTGACACCCCTGGTTTAAGCAGTGAAAATAGCTGTGTGCTGGAACCACGGTGTAAGATATATAGGTGTGTTCACTCCCAGTCTCAAACTGAAGCTTACGTGAAGCTAGTTCTCACAGTTCTCGCATATAAGCGCTGCGATCTTTGGGTCTCATTGAACAAGGTCGTGACTGGTCCTGATCCATTCGACAGCTCTGTGGCCAGCTGATTTCGAATTACAAGTCACAGATTTGTCGCTTCGCGGTGGAATTGGTAAAGTCTAAAGCGAACAGTTACGGAAATGGGTAGGAAATATTTTGTAAAACTGTATAATAGCCACAGTTTAAGATGTCATCTGGAGATGTATACCTTACATCGCGACCCAAACCGATCGTGCTCACCATATGGACAAGCGAGGAACTAGCCTCAAACTGGCTTCAGAAATTTGCCCCAAGGGCGACTAGTTGACACACCTATATATCTTACCGTGGCTGGAACCCATCTTCGAACGACCCCTGTCCAACTAGTACGCGTTACTGTCCTGTAGGTTCGGTTCTGTGCATAGGGAAGGAGATTAAATTGATAAACACGGGTGGTCTATTAAATAAAATATCAAACAATCAATTTAATTTTACGTAGACGTCATTTCCTCATGCTATGGAGTGGGCATACCCAGAAGAACTAAACCTCCAAAAGGTCTCATTTTGTAGATTACGATGTAAGAAAATTAGTAGGATTTGTAGAGCCTGTGACGCACGGTTTCCGAGTAATGATAATACAGTAATTATATTATTGCTAATATAAACGACATGATATGAAAGATAATTGTAATAACGTTACGGACGCGTAACGACATCATGTTGAGTAACGTAGCGGAAGTTACAGATTGCAGCTGATAATTAAGGAAGGGGTTCAGCTGTCAGTAAAACATTTAGCGCGTGCGTGGTGAAAAGTAGTTTTTATAGGTGGTTCAGCTGTACACAGTCCCCATCGCAGTACACAATAATCCATTCCAATTAGAGCTACGCGAAAGTAAAGCGACATTGGGCACAGGGTAGACCTCCCCAAAAGGACCTTGAGCCGCCTACATTTGTTGTCTGTGTTGAAGATGTCCTCCTCTTCATTTCGAGGTTCCAATCCTCGCCCTCTTTGTGAAACTTGCGGTGCTGAAAGAGACTCCTATGCAGGTTTTCCCGATGGTTTCCGTGTCCACTGCCTTCCAATTTTCCATTTTCTTTCATAGCATTTAAACATCATTTAACCATGAAATCCTTCATCCTTATTAGGTTTGCTCACAGATTCAAGGTAATAAAACGAAAATAAAGAAATGTCTGACCTTCCTTCATGAAACACGTAGCGGAATCACCGCTTCTCAATTCTCGTTTGACGAGAGGGGTATCCGGTTAATTGATTTGGACACCTTGCAATTACACATACGATGTAGACTTATTAGACATGAGCATAATGCGTAGTTTATAAATCTGTGCAGACGACGCTCAAATTATACGTTGGAAGATCACAGTAAGAGAATGGGAAGGTATAACATGCTGCGTTGTGTATGAGATGAAATGACGTGTTTACGCACTAGGAAGGCTAGATAACGTGTTTGATTACTATGGGGAAACTGCAAAGTGTAGAGAATGAGTGTGTCAATTTTGTAAAATTTGAAAACTGATAGGACTAAAAGTCGTTTTTTAATATGAATTCTAATTTATATATGATTAATAAATTACGTTTTGCGGTCATATTACTAGAGAGAACTTCAGTTCCTCGAATCGCCAGCAAAAACATAAAGTTTGAGTTATTGCATAAATCGACTCACTACAGAAATTCGACTTACCAAAAGAAAGTTGAGAGGTGTTCAGTCGACCAAAAGTGACGGACGGTATTCCAGGCTTGTAGAAATTCAAAGGCTTGATATTCGAAAGCTTGAAGAAATCCGAAGGCTTGAAGAAATCCGAAGGCTTGAAGAAATCGGAAGGCTAGAAGAAATCGGAAGGCTTGAAGAAATCGGAAAGCCTGAAGAAATCCGAAGGCTTGAAGAAATCGGAAGGCCTGAAGAAATCGGAAGGCCTGAAGAAATCCGAAGGCTTGAAGAATTCGGAGGCTTGAAGAAATTGTAGACTTGAAGCAATTGGCATCAGTGAGGTTGCAGCTTTGAGGGTTGGCCCTCCTCGTCGCCGGCCGCGGCCTTGGCGCCGCCAGCGGGGCAAGAAACTGGACCGCGGCGGGGCGGGGGCGGCGGCGGCTGTGGGAGGTCGTCCTGCCGGGGGCGTTTCCTCGTCTGGCGGCTGCGAAGCGATTCCCGAGTGCAGCGGACGCGCGGCCAGACGGGCGCCCGGCCGCATGATTTGAAGTTGCACTAGATTTGCGAATGAGGCTTCTTTAGAATTCTCTGATTGGTCAGTGATGGCGGCGCTTGAAACTCAAGTGTCAGCTGATAACTCGTCTCGAAAAAAATAGTCCGACCTCATGAGACTCTGCACCTGTGAGAACGTGTATATTTCTACTGTTTGTCAAGATTTATTGGCATATAACTGAGTCTGAAGCTGAATTTTGCCATTTTGTAAACGTAAATGTAGATTAGACAAAGGTTACATATGAATTGTCTGATTATAACATGTAGTTATTTCAGTGATTATAATTTTACAGATTTTTTTTCTCAAAATTAATATTTTGAGTGAGAGAATCTGATATTTTGTTACCAATAAAGTGAGGCAACTCTAAAGCAGCGTAATTCACTAGTGTAGTGTCAACTCAAATCATGTCGCCCGACCACGTTACGATAGCAGTTTCTGGCAATTATGTCAGAGGAAATTAGCGTAGATTTAGGTGTTCCGCAAGGGTCAGTTTTTGGGACCAATATTGTTTATAATGTACATAATGACTTAATTAAGTATATAATTAAATTTTTTTGGCGAATGAATGTAAAATTCAGTTATTTGCTGACGACACTTTATTGTATGTAATTGGAGAAACAGAAGCGGAAATTGAATTTAAACTGCAGAGTGTATTTATTGCAGTACAAGAATGGTTAAGGGTAAATAAATTAATAATGAATGTAGAAAAGACTAAATTTATGATTTTACATAGTGGAAGAAACATAGAAGAAAGAGAAACAAAATTATTCACAACTGATTTAAAGGAAATACAACGGGTATACAAAATGAAATATCTGGGAGTAATTATAGATAGTAAATTAAATTTAAAGATTATATAGAATATATAGTAAAGTAAACTGAAAAAAAGATTAATATGTTAAACAGAATTGGGCAATATATAAATGGCTATACAAGATGTTTGATATATAAATCCATAATTGCACCACATTTTGATTACTGTGCAACAATACTAGTTGGAGCCCAAAAAAGTGAAATTAAAAAACTTCAGATACAACAAAATAGAGCAATGAGGGTAATAATTCAATGCAATAGATACACTCCAGTGGTAGACATGCTAGACACTCTCAAATTTATGTCAATAAAAGAGAGAATTCAGTATAATACACTAATTTTTATTTTTAAATTAATTAAAAACCAAATAACAGGAGATTTAGTGAACAAAATCCAAAGAGTGAAAGATAAAACAGCAAGGGAAACAAGACAAGCACAACATTTAGTAATTAATTTTAGTAAAACTGAACAGGCAAAAAATAGACTATTTGACAAAGGAATTGAATTATATAATAAACTACCATTAGAAATAAAAAACTGTGAACAAATTAAAGAATTTAAAAGAAAAATTATAAAACACATAAAAGTAGAAAAATTCATTTTGTAAATAGTTAATAGAGTATACTTATAGATGTAAGCAATGTATGTAAATATGTATTTTATGTAAAATAGCCGAGAAGGCTAATAAACAATATCTATCTATCTATCTATCTACTTCGCTTGGATCGCGGGTAGAAATGTCTTTGTAGGACAGTCTGAAAAACCTGAATAAACATGTTCCATTCGAAGCAATCTTTTCCGTGTAATTCATTTTACAGCATTCAGTATTTATGTTAATAAAGGAGTCCGCTTTTATGCCGTTCTTGAAGAGCAACCCAAATACGCGTAACGGAAAATTTCGTACCATTCCAACGGGAACGAGTTGGAAGGTGAAATTATAAAATTGCACAATCGAATGCTGTAATGATGGATATCACACTAAGTGCAATCTCAAGAGTTTTAGGAATTATCGTTAGAATAGTATCCTTCGTTGAAGAACATGAAACAACTCTCGTTTTATTAGCAGCGCTACTAGTGAAGTAACATTACGACACCGACCCCCTAATGTCACTGCCACCCGACATTCCAGGTTAACTAGTTGCAGAAACTGACCCACCGCAACGAACATTGCGCAACACGGACAGTCGTAAATGACACTTCTGACGAGGACACGTCACAACACAGCGGGCGCGGTAGTGCTTCCAGGAATCAGGGCGTAGGTGCACCAACGCATGGCGTGCCTGGGCGGCCACGCAGGCTGCCATTGTTCCGCGATGCCCCCGAGTAAACGCTTTGGTATTCCTTTATCCGGGAATGGAATAACATGTGCCTAAAATGCGCATACATGTGGACTAAAATGTTAAAATAATTTTTGTTCATAATTGTTACGAACTAAAATGAATTAAATAAGTAACATTAAATGTAGTAGTAAAATGTCTGTTACAACATTAGAACAGACAAAGACCACAGTTTTACTATTAGCTGAATCATAAGATTTAATCTTGTTCTGAAATAGAAACATAAATACTTTTGAAAGAGTGTAATATAGATCATAACAAATAATATGTTGAAATAAGCAATAATACCTGAGTTTTTCTTAAATATGTGAAAATGTGCACTGTACCGGAATATACGGAAATAGTGTATGGAATAAGTCGGTTTCAAATCAGTTCAAAAAGGCCTAATTCGTAAATATATGGCGACAGTTTGATCGTAACTAATTGAACAAACACATATGTAATTAAATATGAATCATATTCCTGCCCGTAATCCTTCACTGACAAAATATTTCTTTTACACCCATAAATCATAATTGAAAATAGCCCTTAAAATCCTCTTTTATGTATTTTCTTTAATTGTATTATTTCTTTTTGATATTTAAACAAAAATTTCAAGTTTATTTCTCTTGATTTCATTACATTTGTAATTTATCCTTATACTTTCAGTGGCTTTGTGTAATTTCATTGGCGCTTAGGGAGAGCGAGTGGGCGGATTTGCAGCCCGCCGCGGGAGTCGCGAGGCCTAACTGGCCTGTGGCGCCACTAGGAATACACGCAAGTGCCATCAGCGGCGAATGCGTGCGCGCCCGCGCTGTTTGCTCTCACGGAATGACGTCCACTCACGCGTCGCGTCACACGTGACATGACGTTGCCGCTCGAACACGCGTGCGCGCTCTACTTTCCGCGCGCGGGCCGGAGCGAGGCGAGGTGGGGCGAAGCGGGGCAAGGCGGGGAGGGGCAGAGCGGGACAGAGCCGGGAGTGGCGGGGTGGGGTGGAGAGGGCCGTGGCGGGGCGGGCAGGACGGGAGGGAAGGGTGGAGCTGGGCGGGCTGAGTGGAAAGGGCGGGGTGGGGTGAGGTGGAGTGGAGCGGGGAGGGACGGGGTGGGGCAGGGTGGAGAGGGCCGTGGTGGGGCGGGGAGAGCGTGAGAGAGGGGTGGAAAGGGCTGGGCGGGGTAAGATGGAGTGGAACGGAGCGGGGAGGGACGGGGCGGGGCAGAGCCGGGGGTGGCGGGGCGGGGTGGTGAGGGCCGTGGCGGGACGGGCAGGGTGGGAGGGTGGGTTGGAGCGGGGTGGGCTGGGTGGAAAGGGCGGGGTGGGGTGAGGTGGAGTGGAAAGGAACGGGGCGGGAAGGGGCGGGGCAGAGCCAGGGGGCGAGGTGGGGATGGAGAGGGCCGTGGCGGAGAGGATGGGTCGGGTGGGCGGGGGAAGGGCGGGGCGGGACGAGGTAGAGTGGAGGGGAGTGGGGCGGGGCGGGGGGGGACGGAGCGGGGCGGGGTAGAGCCAGGGGTGCCGGGTCGGGCGGGGCGAGACAGGGTGAGGTGGGGCAGAGCGGGGCGGAGCGGGGCAAAGCGGAATAGAGCGGGAAGGGCGAAGTGGGCGGGGCGGGGCGGGCGGGGCGAGCAGAGCGAGAGAGGGAGAGCGCCGGCCGCGGAATGTAATCCCGCGCGCGCGCCATCGACTCGCGATGGAATTGCTTCTCGTGTTCGCTGGGCGCCTCTGATGGGCGAGTGTTGTGCATGACGCGTCTGTGATCGGTGATGCCAGGGAGAACTCACCGACCTCTGCAGGAAGAGGCAGGAGGGTTGCGACTGCTGCACATCCCTTCTAGTGCAGCCGAGAGAATTCGCCAACGAAATGACGCGTGTGGGCCCTTAGGGAAGAGGGGTTGAAAGTGGTCGCAGATGAAATTCTAATTGTTATATTGAAGTGGAAGTGCAGGGGAACATAGTTTTAGCGACGAGTATCTACGGGATACATTGTTAACTTGTGAATCTTAATTTATGATATTAACTCTTACATATTGTTTATTATAATATTTTATTTTAGTAGTTTATGCTTTTTTAGATGGCCGATTTAGTCTGAATGTTTTTTATTACACAGACAAGTTATACGTTACAGGTCAAATTTTACGTCATCTCATTATTTAGCAGATCAAATACTTCATTTATTGTTTGACATAAAAACTATACGACCCCCTACAACCCTCTTTGCCAACCTGCCCGCCACCACCTGCCCGTCCTCCACGCTGTCCATCGCCCTGCTCGTCTGTCCCTCCGTCCAGTCCTCCTCCGCCCTCCTGCATCTGCTGGGTCCGTCCCCGACTTCGCCCCGTCCCCCGCTCGCGCTGCTTCCGCCCCGGCGCGCGCGCTGAAAGCCCAGGCGGGCGAGCAGGCGGGCGGGCGGTCCATTATCTCCTAACTGGCGACATTCCCCGCCAGTCATTTTTGCGAATCGGGCGCGCGCGTGAGTCCGGGAGGCTTATTTCGGCGCGCGCTCCAGCGGGGCGCCCCCACCCCCCGGGCCGAGCCGTTGAGGGGCCCGGCTGCTCAGCGGCTGATGCGGAGGGCGATTTGGACAGAGCTGCTGCGTAAATCGGTGGTATCAGAATTGAACGATTCGTTGAGTTTGGTTTTATTATTGATCTTATCATTAACCGCGCGAAGGGACCTGTCAATTATTTGTGACCTCTGTTAAATATTGTCTCTGAAATTTGACAGTTTATCAATACGCACCTACGTTTTCCAAATACTGTGTCTCAAAAACGGCATCCTGCCCCGACAATCGAATCCTGATGGGTTTTGGTAGAAAGAGTGCCGATCGATCGAGTGACAAAGTCCTCGCACAATGACCCCCCATCGACTGATGACTTTTATACCTAATGATGAAGGTGATATGAGAATAGAGGCCATCTTGCAATCATGATTCGTGATCGGAGCCCGGAGAAATATCCCTATCATGTATAAAATGTATTATAGGAACTGTCAAGTATTATTTGTCATCAAATGCCTTGTAAAACTTGTATCGTCTACGTAGCACGCATTCGGGAAGCTAATCTTACTTTTGGTTTCTTAGCAAACATGAAACTGATAATAAAATAATCACTCTGTAAGGAAATGTATGTTATTTTTTTGTACAATTTGTTAATGCTGAGTATGAATGTGAAAGAAGTTTCTCCCTGAAGTCAATATTTTGCATGTAATTAACAAATCTTCAAATTTTCCTAAAAAGTACTACGATAACTTGTTTGTAGAATATAACAAGTTATTAGGAAAAATTAACATGACACTCATTCAAATATGTTTATTGCGACAAAACCTAATGCACGTAATGCTGAAGATGTCAAAATTATGTAAATCAAAAATATCAGATCGACATTCTCTCTTGTGTGATTTTTGACCTCTCTGCAAATACTGCCCTTCATACGTAGTCTCCCATCATAGCACAGTTCCATCGTCCCTGATGCCTTTTTTCCAATATGTGAATGCCCTAATGAAAGCGTTCGCCATGACCGTCGCTTACATATCCTAAATTTGGACTAAAGAAATCTATGTGAGAAAACAAATAGTGCTTTATCATTGGCATTCTGCCTTCAATCAAATGATGCACTGTATAAATAACATGATATTATGACACCTGTACCTGGCTTCAGAAAAGTTTTTGTTCTAACCCAGTAATACGTGTCATTTATGTTGCAACGAGATGTCTGTTCTAGGGAACAGTGAATCACATTACTAACCAGCATTACCACTGAGGCAGACACCACCCCAAATATTTGGTGGCGTGCCCTGCACCCCAATGACCTCCCATCCCCTTGGGTAGTCGCTGGTCACTCTGAATTATTGAGAGCCCTGGTAGCGATTGCATGCACTAACCCCTGCTGACAGCATCCCATTGCGCGCTCTCTTCTGCCTGCCCACTTCGCCACCAGCGGCAGGAAATCAAGAGTGCCCTATTGAAGTAATTTTTTGTTCGTCGCTTAGTCCGGTTGCGTGCCATTGATTCTCAGAAAACAAAGAAGGGGAAAGCCTAGCTAATCAATTGCTGCGACTTGAATAAATAAAAAAAAGTCATGAATTTTTATTCTTTCAGAAATGCATTTGAATTGTCAGGTTTAATTAGAATTTTACTGAGCATAATTTTCACCTTCGATACATCGCTTGAAATTTGAAATGTTTTTCCCCAGCATAATATGAAACATCATTATGCTGGTTAAAACTCACATCGATATTGTTTCTGATGTGAAGGCTTTAATATTTTGCAGTGTAATTAATTAAAATTAGTATTAAATAAAAGAAAAACTCGTCCGACATGGATTGTATAAAGTACAGAAAAAACTCACTTTACGTGATTAAAGCGATCCTTAAAGTTAATTTGATGTATGATATGAAGGTTTTCAGCAGTGGAAAATGAGGTGTTATCTTTTTTTAATGTATTCAAACGCTGTGATTATTTGCGAATATAAGTTCATTAGCGACGGGCTAAGAAAATAAAGTTTTTTTTCACGACAATTATTATTTGCTAAAGATGTTAAATCGCCGGTTCTACACCGCGCGAGTAAATTGTTAGTGAGAGCAAAAGAAGTGTCTGAGGGAAAATTCTAGAATTATTTTAAAAATCTTCGACAAGTAGCGTCAACAACAAATCGTCTTCAATCGATTATGCTTCTCTCCTTGGGATTATCCGAAAGGGCGAAAAGGAGAAAAGGTGGAATGAACTTACCATATCGCATTTCGAACCTCTAACGCCTCTGTGCAAGGATCTACATCTCCATTGCCTTTTTATCTTAATTTATCATTAAATCTTAATTTGTTCCCTTCGAGACTTACAGTTTTATTACGAATAAGCTTCGCATCATTATGAATGACGCCATAAAGAGAATTTAACCCCACCATACTGCTAGCGTCATGAAAGCAGGCCTTGCCTGAGGCGCATTTAATCTCGAACTAGGCGTTGCAGAAGGCCTGTTTCTTCTCTGCAGCGCGACGCCGCCAGGGCAGTGCGTGGGCGTGGGGAGGGTGTGGGGGAGGGGGAGGGGCGGGAGAGCGCAGGCGAGCGATTTACAGCTCCCGCGAGCGGCGCTGGCGCTTGCAAGTTTCATCCTCCGCCGATGATTTATCTGCGCCGCTCGCCTTCACCCGGAGCAGAAGCGCTGGCGGTTCTGGACACCGCAGCGCTCCCCGCCACGCGATACCAAACGTCTCTGCGTCCACCTCCTCTTCCACTTTGCCTCCACTTCCATTTCCACCTCCACCTCCACTTACACCTTCACGTCCTCTTCCACCTCCACTTCCACCTCCATTTCCACATCCACCCCCACCTCCACCTCCACCTTCACCTCCACTTCCACCACCACCTTCACTTCAACCTCCACTTCCACTTTCGCCTCCTCTTCCACCTTCTCCTCCATTTCCACGTCCACCCCCACCTCCACTTCCACATCCATCTTCATCTCCACCTCCAACTTCGCCTTCCCCTCTGCCTACGCCCCATCACCGCTTTTGCGTCCCCCTTTGCCTTTGGATTCTCCTTCACCTTCGCCTTCGCCTCTGCCTCCACTTTCCTCACAACCTTCGTCTGGCGCCTCATTTCGAATTCACCTCCATTTCGTCTTCGCCAATATTTTCTTCGGATTCGAAAATCTAAGGTAAATCTACCTTTTAAAGCTCGTTTTTAGCCTCTTCCGTTAACCTCCGAGTTAAACCAATCCGATCTAGCTATAATTTTCAAAAATTAATATCTTAATATTAGCATTATTTTCCTTCGCCATTTTGAAACAAAATTGTATTCTGTTTCAAATACAATTATGTTTCCATTTTCGAAAATTCATCATTATTTTTTCCTCAGAATCTTAATTAAATTAACGTTTTTGAGAGTTTGAATTGTCCCTGAACGCTGCTACAAATAAAAAATTGTGGCCGACCAATTATTGCTAGTTAACAAATAGTCCATCACTATCGATACTTTGCTTTCACTCTAACGAATATTACAAGTCACGTCTCTCGAACAGGAAGGTAATTGGAGAATGAAATTTGCAAATAATTTACACAACTGGACAAAGATGAATGTGAATACTCGTATACATTGATTAAAACATCGGGCTTGTATCATTGTATTCAAGAGTCTCTTTAAAAACATTTTTGTTCATCATGAAATCCTTGTGAAAACTTTCGAAGTACACAGCAGTGCCCCTGTATACGGATAACTAATGTGGCGTTTCTCAAGGTCCTAACGCTGGCCCTTGCTTCCTTGCCCGCCCACGCCGCTCAGGCTCCGAAGCTTCTCCCACAGAGCTCGCAACTGCGGCCCCAGAGCCGCTGAAATTTCCATAAATCAACATTTACATTGCCCTTACGAAGCGGCCATTAATTACTCCATGTCACATAACGCGTTAGGCTCGTTACCACGATTTGGCGCGACCAGGGCTTGCAGCTCGCGCCGGGGCGGAGGCGGTGCAAAATAATCGACACGGGAAGAGCCGTTTCTTTGTGGGCTTCGCCGCGTTGACAGCTCATTACCCACTATTACACGAAATGGACGTGCTTTTCACTGGAGATTCCATGAACCACTTCTCACGTCTTGTATCAGTAATCTTTAGAATACAATCTCTTTCCTGTACTGAGTAAAATGTTGGTTGAATAAAACGTTCTTTCACGAATCGTGCTTAGTATATTTTTAAATTTTGTATCGTTTAGCGGTATAATTTCATGCTGTTTACAATTAATACCAAATAAATAAATTGCGATTCAGATGTTTTGTTCTTTTGTAAATACAAAAATCATTAAGAGTTAAAAAAAAACAACGTAAAGTCTAAAAAAGGATGCAATTTTCAACAATAATAGATTCGGATTATTGAAATATGATTGAGAGAAGATGCGGGAAAACAGGATGAAAAATTAATTGAAAATAAGTCCAATCACATTTTATTGTGTAATGTTTTTATTCCATGGGGAAACAAAGGCAACACTCGAAGATATATGAATATGAGCGAGAGAGATAAATACTGAAATAATCTGCTGTTGATGCAGAGCGAACGAGGCGTACTGTCAGTGAATATGGTTTCGGAAAACGAGCCGGGAAGGTGCGAGTAATTTTCAATTAATCTGGCCGCTTGGCTGTATCTGATTGCTGCAAGCCGAGACGCGGGGGCCCGGGTTTGTGATTTCCTGGAAGCGAGCGCGCAATTTGCGGGAAGCGACCCAGGCGCGTGCATATCGCGCGCAACTGCCGGCCCGCCGCCGCCGGCAACCAGTCCGAGAGCGCACGTTAACACGGTGACCCGCCGGGCTCGATTATCTGGGGAAGCGGGCCGTCAGTGGCCGCTGCGCTGCCGGGCGCCGGGCCGCGGCTCGGCTCGTCTCGTCTCGTCTCGTCGCCGGCGCGCCCATGGATAATGCAAATCATCCCGGGCAACGAGGTTTCCCTCCCCGCCCCCGGTCGCGCTGACGCCGCGCCCCGCGCACAATCTCTCTGCGACCGTCCTTGTCCTTCCGTCCCTCTCCTTCACTCCTCTAACGCCACTCGCAAACAACAAACCACGCACCGACCACATCAAACTACATAATGACATCAAACGTAACATCGTAAATATGAACATGGACTTAACATGCGCGCTGCCGAAATTCTACCTTTGCTTTTTCATGGCTCATTCGTTTCAGTTAGAAGACTCCTTTATCTTTCTTCTCTTGTTAGGTGTTTTTCGTGCTGTTTTGCGCAACGTTTTTTTTCTATTAGATGAATAATTTAAAACATACATTTCCATCCGTTTCTCGTAACTGGCCTCATTCTTGGAATATAGTATATATATTCCAAGATAGATGTATATATCTTATGTTCACCAGCTTAGTCTCATTATTCGTTCGTGTTATTCACTTTCATCCCATCCTTCCTTCCGTTTTGTGTTCTTCATATTCATCATGTTCTCTCCGTATAAGATTTTCGTAATGTTGTGCACAACTTTTATTATTTTCGTTTTGATGAGTAATTTGCAACGTACATTTCCATCCGCTCCACCTGCCTATTCTCATTCTTGGAATACATCACAACTTACCTTCGTCTCCTTAATATCATTATTCTTTATTCTCCGTTTCGTGTTCCTGTTCCTGTTCGTCGGCGACGATTGCTTTCTGTGGCTGTGGTCTGCGTGGCCTCTGCTGCAGCGTGTGTGCGCTGGCCGGTTTATGACGGCTGGCGCGCCAGCGGGCGGAGGCGGCGGCGGCGGCGGTGGCGGCGGCGGCGGCGGCGGTGGCGGGCGGCGGCGGCGACGGCGGCGGCGGCGGTGGCGGCGGCGGCGGAGGCGGAGGCTGACACGGGGGGGGGGGGCGTGCCAGGACAGGAGGGAGACGGATGTGGGCTTTACGCGGAGCTCGACTGACGACCGGCGCGACGCCAGTCGCCGATGACTGGCAGATGCAGCGGCGGGCGCACCTACGGAAAGTCGATAGTGGAATCAGCGTTCCCAGTTGTGTTGCGAGCTCTCTCCCCACCCCTATACTTCGGTTTTTCTTTCTTGGTGCACAGGGGGGTGTCAATAAAATGGAATATCTCACGATATTTCGCGTCGATATCGGTTGTGCTATTAGGAGTCGGATGATCGCGACTGTTTCGAACAGTGCTGGCGATCATGCGATTCCTGGCGGCACAACGGAGTACGACGCGAAATACCGTGAGATGTTCCATTTTATTGATACCCCCCCGTGCGCCATGAAAGAAAAACCGAAGTGTAGTACGGAATTTCTCCAAATAACCTCTCCAGTGAAACAAAATTTCCTTACTTTCGAACGAAAAATATTCTCCAAATAATGGACCAACGACATGAGCTGGCCCTGACGATTCCATTGGCTGCCTCCTTAAATTGAAATACAAGGTAATGCAAATCATCCAATCATCGTTCTTTGAGCTGCTCGAAACCTTATATCTTCGTTTTTCTCCTGTTTTCTTTCTCTACCCGTCGTTTGTTTTTCTCTTTTCGATATGTAAAAATGAGAGAATGACGTCTATTGTTTCTTTTTTATTCATAATTCAGAGAATAGTATTTCTATCTCGACTCTGAATGAAAATAATTTCCCCTAAAAATCCCCAAATATTTCCCATCCTTTTAGGCTCCCTATTCTTTCCCCTCAACGAAAAAAAGATCCCCATTTCCGGGAGAAAATTCCCGAATCTGTCGCCCTGGGTGGAATGCGCGAGAGTGAAGCTCGCGGAATACGAAGATGTGCAGTTTTTGTTGTGGTTGATGATTTGATGTTGATCGTGGGATTTGTGACATTGAGATTGAGGCTTCGGTTTTAGTGTAAATGCGTTGATCAGTTGTGGTGAAAGGGGAAAGTTAGTTTGCATCACATTGGTTGTCGTGTTCATGGGGTGGCGATAGGTTGTGGCTGCATGTGGCAAGTGCAAGAACTGGTCAAAGACCGACGGAGGAAAAAAGTTGTCAGAAGGGAAGAGAAAATGACTGTGGTGGTGACAACAATGGTGATAACGAAATTTTCAAATGTTTTCAGTAGGCAATGCGGAGGACCATTGAAACCCAAGGGGTCACCCATAAATTACGAATCAAATAAACACCTAAAGGCAGAGAGCTCGCTCTGCCTGTAGGTTTGCTGCTTGTTTTAGTTCTTTTAGGTTTTGCCTGCATAAAAGGATTAACGAACATTAAGAAACAACCAGACCGCTAATGTATTCCTATGTACTATAATAATGACAGACGTTGAAGACAAATATGGCAGAAAAACATCGAAGTTCCGTTGTTGAATATGAAGTTTGATGATGAACAAAATAGTGGTAATGGGGACGGAACGCCATGCCGCGGTGGCTGCGCGAGTAGCGATCGTGGCGTTGGGGCCAATGCGACACGAAGCGTGAAGTACGTTCCCTCGAATTGCGGAGCAGGACGGTGGAGAGCTGCACGGCCCCGCAGAGGGCGAAGGGTGGGGGGTGGTAGCGACGGCGACGCGCGAGCTCTTGTTACGCGCAGCATATGAAATTGAATTGCTGAGCGCCAGGCGGATGCGCCCGCCAGAATGCGCCCCAACTCCGCCCTCCCCTCCCCTCCCCCCTCCCTCTCTTCTCGACCCGCGCTCCTGGTGCAGCGTGACCACCGCCCTGCCTCTGCAGCTGCCTTCGCGGATCTCAACCGCTGATGCCGAGAGGCGAGAAACTTCTGTGTGTGAAGTTGGGAACCCTGACGAAGTTTTTCTGTCGTTATTTTTTTTTGTTAATAGTGAATAAATGATTGATTAGTAATTCCGGGCATGTCAACGCCTAAGATTATTAGTCCCGTAAGTGTAGTGCAACAGTTTCGCAGAGGTGACGGTGATGTTCCCTAGCTGGAGATCCGGCGCCGACCTAACGGGTGGTCTCTTACCCAGGTATCTCCCACCAGCGCGTGCCGCCCCAGTCAGGACAAGCTCGAAGCTCTCGACCGGACTCCTGGCACGTATGGTAGTGTAGTGCATATAAAGTGTGTGTGTAAGTAAGTGTGAGGATAGGACAAGGAAGGAAAGATCGTGCGCGGTCCATGGCCCGTTTGTTTCGGTACTGCTCCGGCATTCGCGTGGAATTGGTCGGAGAAATCATGGAAAATAGTAGTGAATACGTCGACTTTTTAATAAAATATATTAACGTATCGTATACATTAATATACTATCTGTAAACATATGTGTACATCTTTGACCACAACAAAAATCGTTATTAATCCTTTTTAAACTAAAAAAAGTGATAGTATCTCAGAATATATTTGACATACAAGTAATCTGAACATGTTGCCGAAGAATTCGCAGTGAGTGTGCAGTTCCATTTCACTTTCACGCTCGCATTCCTGAGAATCTGTGTCAAATATAATTTCAGACAGTCGTCTGAAACTATATGTGGCATCAGTTTTCCAGATTTGAGGCTTGGCATTGCGTAAACTTCCAAAGTTCATTTCCTTCTCCAGAGTGGAGCCGCAAACTAGCGAAGTGCGAGGTCCGGCGCCTGCGACGTTGCTCCCCCGCGCGGGCAGAAGGCGGGGCGGGGCGCAGCCACACGCCTCGCGCGGATAAGGCGGAGTGTTGTGCGCGCACAGGGGAGGCCTTTGTTGGCACTCTCGCCACCTCCGCGACGCCCACGCTGCAAATGTCGGCTCGCGCCGCCCCCGATCCCTCCACTAGCGCCGGCCCCGTGCTGTTCCCCGCGCCCCCTCCGCGGCCTCCCCCGCGCCGCCCCCACGCGCCGCCCCCACGCGTCCTTCGTGCCGCCCCTTCGCCGTCCCCGCGCCGTCCCTGCTCCGCCCCCGTGCCGCCCCCGCGCCGCCCCCGTGCCGCCCCCGCGCCGTCCCCGTGCCGTTCCCGTCCCCCGCGCCGCCCCCGCACCTCATCGATGCCGCCCCCGCGCCGACACTCCCGCGCCGCCCCCACGCCGCCCACGCACCTCCTCCGTGCCGCCTCCGCACCTCCTCCGTGCCGCCTCTCGCCACCCCCGCGCAGCTCTCGCGCCGCCTCCGCACCATCTCCTTCCCGCCCCTCGCCGCCCCCGCGCCATCTCTGCTCCGCCCCCGCGTCGCCCCGCAACACTACCTCTGCCCCGCCTCAGTCTCCGAGCACTCGCGGTGCCGCCTGTGGCTATTCGCCCCGCCCCCGCGCCGTTCCTGGCCGCCCTCGCCCCATCCCGGCGCCATCCCTCCTGCCCTCCCCCCCCCCCGCACACTCGAGAGACACTCTCTCGCTTCGCCTCCCTGTCGCCACTCATGGCCACTTCCGATCTGTCCGCCGAGCCCCCTTCCCACTGTGTTCTCCCACCTGTCATTGCGTCCTTCGCTCATCGCCGCTCGCACGCCCTCGCGTCGGCGCTCGTCCTCTTCGCCGTCCACCCTCTCACCCCCTCCCCCGCGGATCTCGCTCCACCCCAAGGCCGCGCCTGCGATCGCGCCTTGCGGCTCATCACTGTAACAAACATCACTCAGGGCAGGGGCGCATCCGGAGACAAATTTCGAAATTAAAAAGGTTTCGGTCGAATGTGTCAATGTAGATTCTGTAAAATGTCACTCAGCTCATGCTGCGGTACAATTTTATTCGTTTTAAGGATTATCCGAAAATATTTTTGCATGAACGTTTCGTGACAAGTTGAAATTAATAGTTACTGAAAACTCTTAGGGGGGGGGGATTTTCCTCATACCTCTCGCCGTGGATCCTCGCCTGCGTCGGGTTTGTCGTTCTAGTGGACATTCTCACCAAATGTTGTATACTCACATCCACACACTCTCTCAAACCATTTTGGGAAACTTCTAGTTTTCGTCTGCTGTGGGCGTAAGGGCTGCTCCTTCTTCTCGTACCTTTGTTCGGCGAATTGATAAACACGAACACTGCCAAATTAAATTTTAGTGTACACGAATTTAATGTTAGGGGTTAATAAACGAGTCTGAAAATATCGATGTTGAAAAACATTGATGGTTTTTAGTCGATGTATTTTGAACGTCGATGTTTGCTAACATGGATGTCGCATCACGAGCGTGAAGGTGTCCAGTTGTGGCGGTGTTCTGAAGCGGAGGAGTGTCGGGGCGGGAAGGGAGGAGGGCGGAATCGTTAGCGGCCGGCAGCGCGCCCTGGCGGCGTTTGACGGCGTCGCTCTCCGGCGGCGATTCGCTTCCTGCGCGCCACAAAGCTGATTAAGTCCAGGAGCCACCTGCTCCGGAACCGCCTGCCCCAGGCCGAGACGCTGCCCTCCCCGCCCTCGCCGCCCTCACCGCCCTCCCCGCCCTCCCCGCCCTCCCCGCCCTCCCCGCCCTCCCCGCCCTCCCCGCCTTCTGCCCTCGCCGCCCTCGCCGCCCTCCTCGCCCTCCCCGCCTTCACTGCCCCTCCCTCGCCCTCAACGCCCTCGCCGCCTACTCAATGCCCCCACCTCTTGCCCTCGTAGCTGCATCCGGTGGTCGCCCTAATCCTGCTACCTCTGCTGCACTCGCTCCCCTGCCGTCTGAAGTCTTCTTAGCATGGATCCTCCGGAAGCTCATTACCCTGCCCTTGGCTTTATTGCTTCCCTTGCCCAACTCGGCCAACAAAACATGTTTGTCCTCTTGGTGCCAATGCATAGCATTTCTCGGTTGAGAGCCATGTCTATTTTCTAGAAATTCAGGAATTTCCAAGATACTCCTAGATTTTCAAATCAGCTTAAAAGAAATGGCAACATGATTTTAGTTGTGAAAGAAAATTTAATGGTCATAAAATATTGTAATTCCCATTACAAAAGTTCGTAAGGAGTATTCGAGCTGTAGGTACGTTCAGTTGAACGGAAGTGTGCGGAAGACTTAAGTAATATATAATTCACATCGACGTGACGTTAAAGTAACTTTTCTTCTTAGGGAAGTCAAATTATAATGAATAATTATGGATAATTATCCAATCACAATGAGTGGAGGCCTTAAAAATATGTTGTATGAAACGACAAACGCAAAATGTACATAAATATATAATGAAAACGATACGAATTTGTAACAAATTCATTGCTACTTTCCACCAGTCTCGTTAGAACTGAGGAAACAAGTGCCTCGAGGTGCTGTACCGCATTCTCGTTAAGAAATACGACTTCATTTGTGGTCTGACAGCTCGAATTCCTCTTGTCCTCTTGACTCGAGTGAGCGTGGGAAAGACCAGTGCTCTCGAGAACACTTTTGTTTACCACGTGCCTCTCCGTTGCACGTCCTGGATTGACAAGCGCACACGCAAACACACATGCAGCACGCACGTGCGCAGACACTCACGCACGCACTGCGTTGTCCATTGACTGGCTGGCACGCTCCGGCGTGCACCTGGGCCCGCCACGCACACACGCGCACGACTCGGCTCAGAGGAGATCTTGGAGGGCCGTTTGGGGAATTGATTCGCGGTCGTGGTCCTAGGTCGGGAATCTAAGTATGCACGTGAACTTCTTAACACTCCACGAATCGTGTTGTCTAGTAACTGCCATACAGACTGTGAAAAAACCTTATCCTGCCGAGCCAGGATCTCAAAACTCATAGAAGATGGCCGTCAAATCGTCCTACAGTGGATTCCTAGCCACGTTGGTGTTCCAGGGAATGAAAAAGCAGATGAGCTGGCCAAGAAAGGCACAACACTTGACCAGCCACAAAGCCACCAGTCGTATTCCTCTGCGAAATCCTGCATAAAGCGCTCAATAAATGTCTGGGTAAAAGCACGGCGAATCGAGAGCGCCGCTGGAAAACTTTGGTCCAGCCTGACGGTAACACCCATCCCCCACAATCTACCCCGAGCCACGAGTGTCGCCGTGTTCAGAACAACTACAGGACACGACTACCTTGCCAGCCACCTGCACCGTATAGGGGTCTTCGAAACCGACGCATGTGTTCTCTGTAATGGTCCAAAGATGGATGCAACACACCTTCCGATGTGCCCAGCCCTGAGTGCCAACACAAACTCGGCAGAGGACGACTTCTTCAGAGAGACAGCCCGTCTATACTGGTCAGCGCGTCACCAAATGGCTAACCTGCCAAGGGTGGGCGTTGGCTAGTAAGTAAGTAAGTACGAATCGTGTTGGAAAGAGGTCACTCGCGCGGGGTATTTGAATACATCAGAAAACAAAATAGGAAATGTAATGTAATATCGAATACAGAATCAGATAAGTTTATATCTGCTTCTTGAGGTAATCTGGATAAAAGAAATAGCGCTCAATGCGGCGGTAAAGATTCTGCGAGCACTGCGGGCAATCTCCAATATGCGAAGTTTACTTCGGGAACGATATAATTCTGGAGATAATATTAGTTACAATCACTTTTCACATAAAATCCGACAGTCAGATTTAGTGCGGTTACAGTCGAATGATTAAAAAGCCTGTAAGAATATTGTAAAGTTATAACTTTCAAACTACTACACATACGTGAATGCAACAAAGCAAAATGTATTTCTTACAGCTTAACTGAAGAAAACGTAAACTGGTTTGTGTTAACACGATCTTTGAGAAATAACAACGAAAAAAGAGAGATCATGAGTTGTCCAAATACCCCGCGTGTGTACTGGAGTTTTGAGAAAATTGTGTCCTACAGAAGATGATTTTACGGTGCTTATTCAGTTTTAGTACATTTGTGTTCTTACTCCTTAAAAAACAGCGACGTGACCTCTTTTTTCGCGAACTCTGAAGTGACACGGCGACCAAGCTGTCGATCGCGAGCGAAAAGTTGCCGTACCGTTGCTCTTTGGCGAAGCGGAGTATAAAATGCTACATTCAAGAACGTCCGAGTGATAAAGTGTAAAATCCGACTGAAATGGCTCTGGGCATCAACTGATGTCACTGACAAGGTGATGATGTTTCTGACAAGGTCCTAGAATGAGGCACTGCTTTGCATATACTTTTGGTTCAATCACGTACTCTTTAAGAGACGTTACATTTTGCTTAATTTTCTCGGCAGAGTTAGGGTATGGTCCTTAGCTATCAGCCTTTTACCTAAGTGTCTTTTTTTTTACACTGCCGGTCGCAATTCAGGTTGGGAAGAATCACGAATGGAACATTGTTCGACAATCCTAATAAAACACGTTTTATTTCAGTTGATGGTAAAAATCGTTCGTTGTCAATATCAGGAATTTCATCGATCTCTACTCAAAGCAAGACTGACCAAGGCAAAAAATTAGTCATTATTTCTCTGTTCCCTGTGTTGTAAGGTATGTGTTTTGTCTACGTCAAGGGTAATGAGGAAGCAACTACTGTTAGTAAACTAAAAATGGTGGATATTATAAGAGAGGGAAAATGATAATTGTTTTCAATTTGTTCTAGCAACATTCTTTTTCTCAGCAAATACAATTAACTTGATAGCTTTCTGTTCGTCAAATTCAATTGAAAACGTTTTGCAATAACTCATTTCTTTCTTTACGGATGATAGTATCAGTACTTTAAATCGTTGTTACAATATTTTGTAGAATATTTCTGGCAGTGAATACAATTATTTCCTTTATCGCTGCAAGTTCACTATGCAGTGAGTGATAGAAAGTTCACGTTCTAAGTGATGTCCAAATTCCTGGAAGAACGACAGACTTTTGGAAATATATATCCGGGGATTTCAAGGCAGTGACACACAATTTAACTTGAAGCAGAATCTCCGAGAACGCGGGGCGGCACCTCAGAACAACGCGCTCACCTGAATGTACGAGCGCCTTCCCGCGCTACGAACTCAACAGTTGCGCTCCTTCCTCCCTCGGAACTCCATTCGCACGCAGGGCGCTTCGCGAGCGAGGCAGGAAGGCAACTCGGCGTCACGTCCAGGGACGCGCGGGTCGACCCCAGGCGCCGCCGTCCCTCGTCGCCGTCGCCGCCTCCACAACCGCTACTCGAGCTGGCGCCCGCCTTAGTTCTCTCTTTCGGCGCCCCACGACAGCGTTTCTTCAACGACACAACGGAAGAGGTGGCTCAAGGCATCAACTGAGATCACTGCAGTGACTCAACTGGGAGGTCCTAGGTTCGAGTCCCGACGGTCTCAGGATTTTAAAGACTAGTTTGTCAGCTAGATCTAATTCAGTCGCTGTCTGGAGGAGGATTCTAGCGGCCAGCTGCTCTGATCGGTAATTTTCCGTGGTTTCTCCGATCAAAACCAAGCGAATGCCGAATCAGTACCATAAAAAACTGGCTACGGACCGCGCGCGATCTTTCCTTCCTCTTTTTTGTCCTATCCTCACCCCTTACCTACATACATACAATAATATGCACTACTTTACCACACACGCAGAAGGAATGTTCGGGAGCTTAGAGCGTGTTCCGGCTGGGGCGGTGCCCTATTGGTGGGAGATACCTGTTTAGGGAAACCCCGCTAGCGGACGGTATGTCGTTACCAATCTTGCCATCCAGCGGGGCAAGACCACCGCCACCGCCTGAACATGCATTACACGTATGGGACTAATGAACTTGGTAGTTGACGCGCCGTGAATCACTAACAACCATCAACTTCCGCGACAAATTTCACATTCGCGGCGACCGTCTACATCGTGAATGTTTCGTGCTTCCGCACCAACTACTTTGGTCATTAGACCAGTGGCTGTTGCATTTTAGTCAGAAAGTGGCGGTGTTCCTCTCCCGCTGTTACATCAGATCTCGCCCCGACCTTAATGGCAGCTTGCGAGATTTCCCCTCCAGATATCTCTCCCAGCGGGGGCCTGCCCCAGGCGGGACAAGTTCCAAGCTCCCGACTTCTCTTGACTTGTATGGACGTAAAATGCATGAAAGTATCTGTGTGTGTGTGTGTGTGTGTGTGTGTGTGTGTGTGTGTGTGTGTGTGTGTGTGTGTGTGTGTGTGATTTGAGAGGTCGGTCGATTTTTCGTTGGACCAGGTCGTTGGACTGCGGCGGCATTCGCCTGGCATTCATCGGAGAAATCACTGACTATACCGATAACAGCAGCTGGCAGATGTACTGTTCCTCCATCAAGAGGCTGAATTCGGTCTAGCTGTGTAGCAAGTGAAAACCGGCCACCTTCGAGACTCGAATGCAAGCACCTACTAGACGAACACGCTGCAGTTGCAACGGTTTGGCGACATTGAGCCACGTCTGCCGGTAGCGACTTCATTCGCATCTTTATGCTAATTCGACATCCAATTCAAACGCCTTTACCTCCCATCTCAATAATCAACACATCAGCTCATACAGCCACTGACTGGTGCATCTGATATATTTTGCTAAGCGGCAGATGGGAGTGGGTGTCCGAGAAGTAAGCGCAGAGGCGATGGCGCGGACGATCTTCTGTGGCGCTGTTTGATTTCAGGTGTTGAGGAGGCCAAAGGCTGGAAGGAGAATACGTGACATCCGCGCCAGGAAATAAATGAATAGTTTAGGAAAAGTTAAGTAGATTAGCTTGTACTCGTCTTCTGATGGCAGGAATTTCCCCTTCAGTTTTGTTCCTTAGCAGTACCTTATGGAATCTTTTCCGCGGCTTTGATTCGATGCGGTGGAGACACCATTTGGGGGTGAATACCAGAATTCGAAAGGTTAGAACGCGGTAGGATGTAGGTATTTTAATGGATTAAAGGTCTCCAATCTAGACATATAGTTATCAAGTAATGCAATTATATGTAAAACACCTATGAAATTAAAAAAAATATATTGCCGGAGCAATTTCAACGCATTCTTTGTGAATTCTACTATCAGTTTTTTGCGCCACCAACGCAAGCCTCTTCCTTTGCTGGTTCAGAAATGGCACTGCTGTAAATCTAGCGTTTGTTATCATAAACAACTCTGTGCAATTACTGTTTCATAAACATTTTCGACTGCTCGGCCGGATGCAGTCACCTTCACCTTCTTCAACGTCTCCTGGGCAGTTATACACTCTTCCTTTGTTTCAACTACTGTTTATTTACCGGAAAATCAGTCATGGTAGTCGCTGTTGACATGCTCTTCTCTTTCGTCTTTGCATTGGTAATCTTTCACCATCTTTGCCACTGCTTCGAACCTGAACCGTGCTTCTTTTTAACACTCCCAGTGCTTTCTGATTGCACCTTCCGTTTCATCTTTGTCATCGCTTTCATCAGCGCTTGCATTTTTTCCACCTTCTTCTTCGCCTCTTTCTCTTTTCTTTCTTCCCTGCATTGTCGATCATTTTCCATCTCCAGTTGTTATCTCTTCTTTCTGTGACTTCGCGCCTTCCACTTTCATCGCTTCTTCCACCAACAGACTGGGTTCTTCCGGTTCCCCTGCTTCTTCCCGTCTTCCTTTTCTGCCTCCTCTTTCCTTTGTAACGTAATAATCGAATCCCCTGCTTAGCAAGAGAAGTTGTTGGCAAACAGGAAACAAACCGAATGCTTTGAGATGTCGACGTGAATAGACTAGCTTTTCAGATCCATGGTAGCTGTGGTAGATTAGCTGTGGATACATTTCTGAATATTTCCGTAAGTACTGGCTGTACTAGAACCGAAATAATAAAAGTTGTTGTTAAGAAAGACATTAATTTCTGAAGAAGAGTTGGCTGGTGGTCAGCTGCCCCATGCTGGGCATTGCTGACGATTGCGACGCTACACCTTCCGTCCTTCTTTCCCTCCTTCTCCTGCCCCCTCTCCTTGAGCCACTTGCTCTTCTCACCGCCTCCTCCTCCTTGGCCCCCCGCCCCCCGAAGGCGCCGCGCGAATTTCCCCGGTGGCGGCGCGGGACGTGCGGCGCCTCGCGCCTCCCAGAGGCCGCTCGCGCGCGCTCGCGCTCTCTTGCGACGCTCAGTGCACGTCCGCGGAAATTGAAACAGCGGGAGACGAAGCCGCTCGACTCGGAAGGAAGCGAGCGGCGCGAGGCAGGGCGAGGTGCTTGGGGCGAAGCGGGGGGGCACGGCGCGGGGCGGTGTGTTGTAGCGGGGCTGCGGGCGGGGCCTGGCGGGAGGTGTGATGCGGGGCAGTGCGAGGCGGGCGGGGCCTGAAGCGGGGGACACGGCGCGGGGCGGTGTGTGTTGTAGCGGGGCGCGGGCGGGCCTGGCGGGAGGGTGTGGATGCGGGGCAGGGCGTAGGCGGGCGGGGCTGAAGCGGGGGGCACGCCGCGGGGCGGTGTGTTGTAGCGGGGCTGCGGGCGGGGCCTGGCGGGGTGGTGTGGTGCGGGGCAGGGCTGAGGCGGGCGGGGTGAAGCGGGGGGCACGGCGCGGGGCGGTGTGTTGTAGCGGGGTGCGGGCGGGGCCTGGCGGGGTGGTGTGGTGCGGGGCAGGGCGTGGCGGGCGGGGCGAAGCGGGGGGCACGGCGCGGGGCGGTGTGTTGTAGCGGGGTGCGGGCGGGGCCTGGCGGGGTGGTGTGGTGCGAGGCAGGGCGAGGCGGGCGGGGTGAAGCGGGGGGCACGGCGCGGGGCGGTGTGTTGTAGCGGGGTGCGGGCGGGGCCTGGCGGGGTGGTGTGGTGCGGGGCAGGGCGAGGCGGGCGGGGTGAAGCGGGGGGCACGGCGCGGGGCGGTGTGTTGTAGCGGGGTGCGGGCGGGGCCTGGCGGGGTGGTGTGGGTGCGGGGCAGGGCGTGGCGGGCGGGGTGAAGCGGGGGGCACGCCGCGGGGCGGTGTGTTGTAGCGGGGTGCGGGCGGGGCCTGGCGGGGTGGTGTGGTGCGGGGCAGGGCGAGGCGGGCGGGGTGAAGCGGGGGGCACGGCGCGGGGCGGTGTGTTGTAGCGGGGGTGCGGGCGGGGCCTGGCGGGGTGGTGTGGTGCGGGGCAGGGCGTGGCGGGCGGGGCGAAGCGGGGGGCACGGCGCGGGGCGGTGTGTTGTAGCGGGGTGCGGGCGGGGCCTGGCGGGGTGGTGTGGTGCGAGGCAGGGCGAGGCGGGCGGGGTGAAGCGGGGGGCACGGCGCGGGGCGGTGTGTTGTAGCGGGGTGCGGGCGGGGCCTGGCGGGGTGGTGTGGTGCGGGGCAGGGCGAGGCGGGCGGGGTGAAGCGGGGGGCACGGCGCGGGGCGGTGTGTTGTAGCGGGGTGCGGGCGGGGCCTGGCGGGGTGGTGTGGTGCAGGGCAGGGCGTGGCGGGCGGGGCGAAGCGGGGGGCACGGCGCGGGGCGGTGTGTTGTAGCGGGGCGCGGGCGGGGCCTGGCGGGGCGGTGTGTTGCGGTGGAGTGCGGGGCAGGGAAGGGTGGTGCGTTCCATTCGGGTGCGGGGGCTGGGTAGGGCGGTGTGTGGCGGGATAGTGTGTTGCTGTGGGGTGCGGGGCAGGGCGGCGCGGGGCGGGGACTGATGGGGTGTGGCGGGGTGGTGCGTTCCATTGGGGTGCGGGGGCTGGATGTGGCGGGTTACTGTGTTGCTGTAGTGTGGGGCAGGGCGATGCGAGGCGGGGTGGTGCGTTCCAGTAGGGCGCGGGGCAGGGCGGGGCGGTGCTGGATGAGGCGGTGTGTGGCGGGGTAGTGTGTTGTAGTGAGTGATGGGCAGGGCGGCGCGGCGCGGGGCGGGGCGGGGCGGGGCGGTACAGGATGATGTGTGGTAGGGTGCGGGGCAAGGCGGCGCGTGGCGGGGGGGGGGAGCGAGAAAGCGCGGGAAAAGGCCTGCGCCCAGCAGAAACGGCGACTGTGTCAGCAAAGTTAGAATGGGACGTGAGGTCACGCAGAGATTCTGAAACATTTTTGGCCCGCGTCACTCCCTTTCGTCACGGAGAGTATTCCGGTACACCCGTAGAATAGAAGCGAATTCCTCTCTGTGACGATTCGAACACAGTCACCAATAATTTTGTAACTCAAATGTAGGTATTTGTCTTCGTAATAATCGATGTTAATGAAAAACATAACTAAAATATTTAATGCACTATGGCTCTTTTATGTGTTCTACGTATTTTTATGTGTTCTATGGCGGTTTTAGATGTTTAATAAAGTATTGTCGTGGCACTGCCACGTACTTTTGTGGCACACTACTGTGTTGCGGCACACTCTTTGAGACCTTAGTTTATAAATGCAGCGAAGTAAATCGAATTATTCATGTCAGAAACATACGATGAGTATGATTTAGGTGCATGCCTTGTTTGTTACATGTGGAAGTTGTAGGATTTCACAGAATGCCTTCTAAATATTCCCTTCTTATTTTCTAAGTCGAGTTTTCTCACAATAGCCCGTTGGGTTCCGAGATAAGTTCTACGTGATGATCCGACGAAATTGAATGTTAAAGCCGCATGAACAAACACGAATATCGTGTTTTCTTATTTAAAAGAATGTTCTTGTTACATTAAAAGAAAAAAATACTGATATTACGGAAAGGAGGTTGTAGTTGTAGCCCTCAGGACTTACAATTATCACCTAAGTTTTACTTTAGACTTTTAATATTACATATAGATATTAATGAATGGTACTTATCAATAGTTCATTATGACGTAATGATTAAAAATTAAATGAAATTGGATTAACCAATTTAAATTTAAAGAGTATTAATATTCAATTATGAACTTTAATAATATAATTGAAGTAATGAATAATAAAATTCATTAAATTTAACTACTGGTGTAGGGCAAATAGGAAAGAGATTGGTGGAGGAAATAGATAGAGAGTGATGTGATAGAAACCGAGAGAGGAAGAGACTCGCAGAAGGAGAAAGACACACAGAAAGACAGAGAGACGAGAGGAGACAGAGAGAAAGGAGAAAGGGAGAGACAGAATGAAACAAAGAGAAAGGGAGCAATAGAGACAGAGATAAGGGAGAGCCAGGGGAGAAGAGAAAGAAGACAGAAAGGGAGAGAGAGAGAGAGAGAGAGAGAAAGAGGAAAAGAGATAGGAAAGAAGGGGATGGCGGAGTAGACGCGTAGAAAGAGCGCCTGGGCGAGTCGGAAAGCGTGAACGTCTAGATTTACATCCCCGCGGGGCCATCGCCTTCGCCGGGGGAAGGGAAGGCCATCCCTCTCGCCCCCGCCCCTTCTGCACCCCCCTGCTACTCTAGGAAATAGATTCGCCCGCGCCGAGTGAAAACAACAATTTAGCGCGCGCCGTATGAATTAAACAGTGGGGGTATATCTTGGCCCTTTCAGAGTACGGTAGCTCCGGAGATAGGAATCACCGTAAGACAGCCAGAAGGTGGGTGAGACGGGGCTGATTCGCTGCAACGTCTGATGCAATTTGATGCTTTGTTCGGTTCTTGTGAAATTGGTTTCTGTAAACGTGTTTAAAATATGTGTTTTGAAAGATTAGCTGTTTCGATTAACTGCCCATTATTTGCTGAATCATGTACCAATTCAAATTGATAAATTTACTTAATTCAAGTACTTTGTCTATCATTAATTTTATGTGTGTAACAATATCTTCTTCTTTCATAATTATAACTACCAAGACTTTTCATGTCGTTGATCAACTTCGGATTACGGATTTGGATGATTCACGTGTTACAAATTAGTAGGCAGCAGCAAAACTTAACTCCAGCATTCAATATTTGATACCCTGACATACACCCTACAATCTACTCTTTAATCTACTTAAACCCATTTTATGTAGTGTGTATAACATAATCGTAAATGTTACAATACATTCATTTTTATAAATTTTACCATCGTTATTTTTCATCGAAAATAAACCTTTAAATGATCATAATATTTCTGAAAGTCTTCTATCTTATTCCATTTCGTCCACGGGAAGAGGTGATACACAAACCCAGAAAACGAGTAAGCGTACTTAGAAGTGGACTGTTGAAGTATTATTTTTGTTTAGGTCAACAGCGCATCAAATTTCTCTGTCTAAACATGACATTGTGCGTGCACCTTTTCTTCCTTTTTTCTTTGTGGTTTACTCTTCTTCGTGCAAACGATGAATTTCGAATCCGGTTTGTACGCAAGCACTTGAATTCCGTTTCCTCCACGCGGCCCAATCTCGTTACACGAGGGCATTCATACACTTTCAACCGGCGCTAGCATCCCCACGCTGTCAGCCTACTTCCCAAGGTGGGTATTGAAAGTAACGTCAGATTCATTGTCGTGATTCAAGAACGCCTACATGTTTTCCAAAGAGCATGGCAAGTCGGAAAACGTGTGTTTTGAGAACACCGTACTTTGTTTCTTCTCACCGGAAGATAAGCATTGACCTACATTGTTTCCAACAGAATAAGTACGAGTTTATTTTCGCCCACAATATAAACGAAGATTATTAACAATGATTTTTAGAGTAACCTTAATTCGGTCTTTTCTTGACACTCTATTCTCTACAATGCCATTTCAACGTATCAATAATCACGTTCGAATCTGTCACATCATTGCTACAGTTAACAATAATGAATAGTAATAATTATGAAAGATTGAAGATATTGTCGACAAATGAAATTATGATAGGACTGTGCACTTTAAAAACAGAAGAAAAAAATTACCGGACTAGAAATACTAACTAGCCTACTATGATTTACACTAAGAATGCAGGGAATGTGCAGTCAAGTTCATACACTTCCGGTGTGAAGCTGATGAGTCAAATTTTCACTGAAAATTGGATAAGCACATTACTGTATTCTTCAAATTTTCCCCAACAGATGTGTACAATCAGATAATTTAAGTACCTTCCGGTTGCGGAGTATACTGTTTGTTGTTTGAAATGGTAACATTGCGTCATGTGTGTCGTGAAGATTTCACACCACAACGCAACACCGCAGACGCAAACTCGTGTTTGTTTGCACTGAATCTTACGCGCACTTGGACGGACGCCAAATGGAAGTGCGCAATCTCGATGCAGCTTGTTACTCAGCCGCAGTAATTAGAAACAGCTTCGTTGAGATTTACTCGATTCTGCCAATCAACTTCAGACACCACACTTCTACTATCTGCATTGCCAGCGTTGTGTCACACCACATCCTGTACTCTAACATGCATTGAAATATATTAAATATGAGATATCGCTATACTTATAATAATTACGCAAGCTTTCCATTAGATTACGTTACATTAGTTCACATTACGTTGCTTTGCTACAGGTGAAACTGTAACATTTAAAGCTAGTTATAGGTGGATATGCTATTATGATTTCACGTTTCTTCTATGGAAATTTAGCTGTTTTCTGAGTAACTTAATTTCATACTTCTGAAATCAAGTAATACGAGTCGTTTCTAGTTGATGAATCATCTTTTATTGTACACCAATCGTCAAATCATGATAGAATGTCATTAAGACATTAATATTATGAACGTGAGTAGTATTTCACCAACCAGGTAGTCCCAGTAAAAAAAAATCGTTTCGTAAAAACCTGCAAGAGACGATGAACAGTTTAATTACAGGAGTTCTTTTCGGAATAACCGGTGAGATTTTTTCTATCTGACAAACCGTTAGGCGGAAGATCACTGATCAGTGTTTACAAAACGTTTGCAAAGAGAGGTTGTTAGCTCTTGTATGAGTGGGGGGGGTCCAACAATCTCCGATTAGTGGTAGTTAATGATCCGAGACATCATTCCGCTTCCTTGATTCCCCGCCGTCCTCATATTTTTATTTTCCATGTTAAGAAAAAGGTGCACGCACTGACTACCTTCCTAGATGCACCTCCTCACAATGAAGTACTAATGGAGTCTGGAAGTCTGTGTCATCGCCACGATCACACTAACGTATACGTGAAGTGTGAAGAATGCGAGGACAGAGTCCAGAGAGCGACATAACGCGATATTTTTTATTCTCCCGCGGGGCAGGCCATTTGCATTTGCCAGCCCACGACTTGCAACGCGACGGAGCGTGGTCGAGCATTGACCCCCCGACCACCCTCGCGCACTGGGCGCGAAGTCCCGATCTCTCTGGACGAACTTCATTACTAGAGCCCGGTTGATTGATTGATTGATTCGTGTTTCCGGGCGCGTCAACAAGTTGGGTCATTAGTCCCGTAAGTGTAGTGAGTGTTTTTATCGGGAGGTGGCGATGATCTTTTCCCCGCTGGATGGCGAGATCTGGCGCCGACCTACCGTCGACTAGCGGGGTTTTCCCCTCAACTAGCTATCTCCCTTCAGCGGGGCACCGCCCCTGCCGGGACAAGCTGTAAGCTCCCGAACTGTCTCCCGGCACGTGTGGTAGTGTAGTGTGTGTTAATGTAAGTATGTGTGTGTGTAAGAGGAGAGGATAGGACAAGGAAGAGGAAGGAAAGATCGCGCGCGGTTCGTGGTCAGTTTGTTAGGGTACTGCCCCAGCATTCGCCTGGTGTTGATCGGAGAAACCACGGACTAAAGCCCGGAAGTTCTGGCCTTTATTTTACCTAAAATAGGCAGGCAAAAAGGCATTTATTTTTATTAAAAATAAGCATGAAAAGCATTTATTCTAGCTAAGAAGTGGAGAAAAAGGCAAAATAATAAAAAAAATCACGTTTAAATGGAATTATTGTAAAAAAATAATTATTAAGATATTTTACATTTTTATCCTAACTCTAAAATTTACATTATATCTTAACGTGTAAGGAAACGATATTTTCCTGGTATTCTCGATACCACTTGTCCATACGGAATAATTGCTACGAATTTGTTGTATTCCTGACGCTCTCTCTTTACAATGGACTTTATTAAATACTTTATAAAGATAAACACTTTATTAAATACATAATTATATTTTAAGTAGTATTCAAGTGTGGTTACGTGTTGTGAAGTGTAGTGCAATACTGAAGTAGAAAGAGAAGTGAAGTACAAGTGTTGGGAAGTGAAGTGGAATGGACTTCAGTGTAATAAAAAGTCGTGTATTTATTGGTGTAAAATATCTGTACGATACTTCCATAAATGTAGAATTAATGCGGTTATTGTTGTTAATACCTTTATTGTTATCATATTATTAATATTAATATTGTCTTCAAATAATTTTAAGTTACATTGCATTTAATTCCTAATTATAATATGTAAATTTTCGTGTTTTGCCACCAGGTTGCATGAACCTATCTGCGGAAATAAATATCTATCTAAATGGTGGAGTCCCTTTTGAATCTTTAAATGGCAACAGGGAAACGGAATTATTTTTTCGTTCTTCGCACTTGTGTAATCGCCAGCACTGAAAACGGTGTATCATCCTCAAGGAGTTCTTTTAGAATGGAGCGGAGGCCATACTCACATGTAGGTAGGGATTCCTCGCGAGTGAACAAAATCTGTCGGCATTAATGAAAAAAATCAAAAATCACTCATTTTCCTTTTTCGTTTAGATTTTTAACACAGCCTCCGCTTCCTCAGAAAGACAAAATATGACCGTACTTTCGTGTTGTTGAGGCTTACAGGTATATATTCAGCTTCATTGTTATCGGTGCCAGGAGGGAAAAAAGCAAAATATGGACGTAAAAGGCAGAAAAGGGCAAAATAAGACAAAATGGCAAAAATAGTCATCAGGAGCTAAAATAAGCAAAAGAAAGACAAAATGACAATCTATTGAAATGACTCCAGAGGCATATTTAAGTTCTTCATATTCGCAAAAGTCACGAAATAGTAATAATATCAAAAAGACATATTGCAAAATTCCGGGCTGTAATCGGAATCATCAGTTCATCAAAACTCGTTATACTGCGGTTTTTCGTAAGTTTGTCCCTGACAGGAATCAGCTGTTTCGCTGCCATCCAATCGGGAGCTTATATTTCGCGACAGTGACGTCACTATGGTGACATTAAAGCTCCCAATTGGATGAAAATCGTAGTAAAGTTACGAAAATCGCAGTATAGTATAGTACGAGGAGAAGAGCTAAGGAGCTGACATCGTGTTAAAGCTATAAAACGACCGCTGAAGAAAGCGAGAGCTCGCGTTCGTCCTCGAGGCCGGAGCGCCCCGCCACTGTGGGTGCGAACGGGCAAGTCCGGCCCGCGCGCCTGCCTGCGTCGAATGCTCGGGTGGCCCCACGGCCCCCGCCCCCGCCCCTGGGGCTGCCACCCGCATCACACGCGCCGCTGGCTGCTCACAATCCGAGCGCACCGCTCGCCAACGCCCTCCCCGGCCGCGTTTGGTGTTGGCTGCATTCTGCAAGGCGGGAACCTCCGTCGTAAAATACAACGGCCACGGTTTTTCCCTTTCAAATCCCTCTCTTTTTTATGAGAATGACAAATTCCCAAGGCGTTTTCCTAGAGTTAGACTGGAATATAGTACTTGATTTTTCTACTACCACTGTATAATGCTGTCATTTGATGGCTGCAATCAGTTGCATAATGCTACTTATTTCGATACAGTTTTCATTATGATACAGGTTCTGGACCAATCACAGAGAAGTTGACAAACCAAGTATTGAAACTTAATTAATAATTGAGAATCGCTCTAGTAAATGTTTCGTTCGATTGTGTACATTAAAATTACATTTGTTATTTTATGCTTGTCAGTTTTAATTTCTTTTATTATTAGTAATTTTTCGTGGAATATTATTTAAAATAAATTGGATCGTAATTTCACTTTGATCCAATTTGACTAGCGCAGTACTCCCTGGCAGGCGGATTGCGACAGCATACAAGGGAAGGGTTAGGGAGCTGACTGCCAGGTGGCCGTGGGTGAATCCTTTATGTCGACGGCCACGAAACGATTCAATGCAAAAGTTTAAGTTATAAAAGACGTAGACAAAATACAATATGAAACTCGATGTAATGGGTATTAATACACTCATGTGAAGTTTACAATACTCGCTCGTTCCTCGCTCATATCGTAGTTTCACATTCGTGCATTAATAGCATCGTGAAGTGAAATACGAACCATGGTCGAACTTTATATAAAGACACTGGGTATGCTTGTTCTCAGTATGTTAAAGCGTAATTGAATAAGTATTATCGGAAACCTGAATTCCTCTGAAACACCGTAAGGTAGTCCGAAAATGACGTTTTCTCGAAAATCGCACCAGAAAAAAGATTTTTTTGGTCTCGTTTTAAGCGTCGTATTTTCTTGTTACTACTTCTTTCCAATATTATTGTTATTATTCCTGCGCAATTCAATCGTATTTTTCCATCATAATTACATTATTGTACTTCCTCCTGGGCTCTTTTTTCTTATTTCTTTATTAATCATCAATATAATTCATCGAGTATGGGCGACATATGTCTTCCGTCGAGATTGGGCGACATGATGCATAGTAAGCAGTCTTGTGGTTTTCGATCCTTGATTAGAATTTCTTGCTCAGTTCAGTCCTACTAGTCCGGAACTGTACTCTGCTAGCGGCTCCACCAAACTACCTGTAGGAGATATTTTATTCCTTAAGTTCAGAGGGTACTGTATGACAAGTATCACTTTTCTGTAATAACCTCTGCGAATTTTCTCTTTCACTGAGTCGTTCGAAATTTTTTCATTCACATTCTTCAATGCCCAGATACTGTAAGTTTCACTTGGCTCAATTTCTTGTATCACAGTGTACATATCAACGTCAATGCTCTCTGACGTGTTCACGTTGTCGTTGACGTCAAAGGTACTTTCACGTGATTCTTCTTCTTTTACATCTTCTTCTTCTTCTTCTACTACTACTTCTTCTTCTTATTATTATTATTACAATTAATGCGCAAATAAGCATTCTTATTTTCAGTATAGTTGGAAATGCAATCCGATCACTTACTATTTTTTCTTTATTCCCCCTCCCCCAGGGGTCGCGGTCCCCCTCTACTTCCCTGATCCGCCAGTGGTCATTTCCCTGCTGCCACCGCAGGCGCTATCGCGCTGCCATCGCCGCTGACGCGCCTCCGCCTGCTGCATTATGCAGCGGCGCATTTGCATGACTGGTCTCGATCCCGGGACCGCCAGCGCCTCGCCGCCTCCCCTCTCACGCGCGCGTGCGACGCCGTCCGCGGTGGGCGCGACGGGGAGGCGAACGGGAAACGCGCATTCGACGTCGGCGACCGACTGAGACGCTTCAGGGCGATAACTGATGCGGCCGTAGTGAGGACCGGGACATCCGGGGGTTTGAGTACCAATATTTCTTTTTTTCGTAACCATAAGGGTTGCTTATTAGAATTATATTTGTAATGTTTGTTAAATTTAACAAGGATGCTGTAAGCTTGTAAATCAAAATAATGGATAAATTCTAATTCCAATGCTTGTAAATACGATTTAATCATTGTTTACCTTTTAATTTATTTTTCAAATCACAGTTCCATCCTGGATAGTATAGTTAAAATGAATTAGTGGAAAATAGTGGCGAATATTTTAAATTTTTATGCTAACTTGACGCTTCAGTTTAATATTCCGTGAACAGATATGTTTCTTAAACAAAAGCTGAACTCGCTTCTGGTAAACAGTCGTGGTCGTTCGCCCTATACTGTAAGGGGACCCGTTAACAAAAAATATATACGAATATAGTTGCAAAACGCGTTGTAGATGAATGAAAATAAGTGACATTTTTTAACAAAGCAAGATCTCTTTTCACTTCCATGAAGACATTCTTGAAAATCAGCGCCTCTTTTTCTGTCCTGTTCAGTATATTCATACATGAATTTAAATGATAATAATAATAATAATAATAATATAATAATAATAATAATAATAATAATAAAGTGTCTTAAAGGAGAAGAAGAAATAGCAACATGAAAGGACGTGTTGAAATTCTCTCGTGGTCCCTAGATTACCATAAACGAAGAAAAAAGAAAGGAAGAAAGAAAAAACAAAGAAGGAAAGAAGAAATAATAGTGTATTAAAGGCGAGACCTCAACCATAATGCCAGCCTTTCCACCGCTTAGTATATTAATCCACATTATACTGCGATTTTCGTAAGTTTGTCCTTGACAAGAATCAGCTGCTTCGCTGCCATCCAATCGGGAGCTTATATTTCGCGATAGTGACGTCACTATGGTGACGTTTAAGCTCCTGATTGGATGAAACCGTCAACAGCTGATTCCTGTCAGGGACAAAATTACGAAATTCACAGTATAATAAAACGCAATCGTGTCGCCGCTGGTGCCCGAGTGCGTGTGTGTAGCCTTCCTGGATCTGCCCCTTCGCCGCCGCCGCCCGCGTAGGCCTGACGCAGGGGCGGCAGCGCTGCTCCTGTGGGCGCGCGCTTCCGCCGCCGCCGCCGCAGCCAGGAGCGCTCCGAGGAGCCCGTCCGCCCACGGGGCCGGCGCTCGTGCAGCGCGCGCGAAACGTTGGCCGCGCAGAAGCCGCCGGCGGTGGTGGGCGACGGATGGTTCCCGCGATCGGAAAGGTCGTGTCCAAGTTGACGGCTGGCGTGGGTGGAGTTGCGCTACGGAAGACTGAATAGACGAAGGTGGTTTGGAGTGGCAGAGCCAGGGGGCCATGGGGCCATGCCCCCCCCCAAAAAGCCTAGAGTTTTGTTTGTTACCTTTTTAATTAGTAAAATTGATTTAAATATTTATTTATATTGGAATTGTGTAATTATTTAGAAAATACTATTGTTTAGTGTAATATACAAACTAGAAAAAACAATATATTTCGTACTATACAAAAATAAATGTTTATTATTTAACAAAAATCTATGATGGCCTCTCTAAAACGATCGGCTAGATCCGCCCTTGGTGGTATGGAGGTTTACATTGCTTTGCACAACTCAAGGATTTTGATTGTTTGGTTTGAATCGGATGGCGTCATGACGGACTATAACTCTGCTGTGTAATATTGGGTAAGCCTAGATCGACGAGATGACATGCCTTGAACATATTGTACTGTTCGAGTAAGTACTTTAAGAAGCCTACATTTAAAAAACACGCCGAAGATATTGTTGCCTAGAATATAATAAATATTCTCCGTTATTGAGAAGCAGAAGTATTAAACGAATGAAATTTCTGTGAATAAAAAATGTTAGAATTAAGCCTAACAATAATTTTGTACGTAGATGAAGATTGTGTCATATTCCATGCAATGGTTAATAAAATGAAGAAATGCGGGGCATGCCCGACCCGAGAATGCTGCCATCAGAACGGAGAGGCGCAGGGCGTCGACGGATATGACGTCGCCCGGCGTGTGAAAGGGCTGGGGGCACCAACGCAATTCGCAGAGTGATTTGGAGAGAGTTAGCCGATGTGATAGTCTTTGTTAAGTGGAGACTTTAGTGAAGTGGGACACGGCCCTGGATATTCTTTGGAACTGTGAATTGTGCTTGGTATTTGGACGTCTTCTGGTATTTCTTTCCTGGGTATATAGAACAGGGGCAAACTTTATAGTACTGATTTCCAAACGGAATATTATTAAGCTTTGACAGAAAAACAAACAAACTTTTGTTGTTATAATTTGTAACTCCTTATTTGTAACGTTTAAGTTAAATAAAGTTACAGTTCGTACTTTTTTTTTATTATTTCGTTCACGGTAAAATACGATAAAATTTCTATTGATACTGTACACATAGCATAACCTTGAACTGTCATTTGTGATATTTGTTTGCGATATAAATCTGAAATTCTGAGTTTACAGACGGTTGAAATGTATTACAATTGACTGTCAGAAATCTTTGAAACATAGTGAGGAATATTTCATAGATCACAGTGGAAATAGCAATTGTTTTTGCGGCTCCGGAGGAATGTTTTTTCGTTTCGAAAAGTGTCATTTTCCTTCCGCGAGAGGCCGCTGCCTTCCATCCGTCCTTTCCGTTTGTGCCGTGCGGCGTCGTCGCCCCGCCCCCGCCGCCCGCCGTCGTTAGCGCGTCCCGTGGGCCCGATCCATCGCTCCCCGCCGCAACCTGTTAGACGGCGCCCGCTATAAATAGCAATCAGCGACCGCCGACGCGGCTGTCGCGGCGACCGACGCCCGCGCCCACGCCGCTCGCCCACGCCTCCGCGCCCCTACCGCCCCACCCCAACTCGATGCGCCCCGTCCTGCCGCCGTCCGTCCTCACCCAGACCCGCCCCGTCCCGCCTCGCTCCTGCCGACCCGATCCGTCCCGCCTCGGCCCTCCCGATCCGACTTGACCCGTCCCACTCTGTCCAGGCCAGTCCGGAACCGCTCTGACCCGTCCCAACCCGTGCCGACTCGTCCCCATCTGTTCCAACCCGTTCCGACCCATTCCGGTCCAATCCGACTCGACTCGACTTGACCCAACCCCACCCGTTCCGATCCGTCCCAACCCGACCCGGCCCGACTCGACACGACCCGTTTGGCCCCGTCCCCGAGCCTTTCCGACCCGACCCGTTCGGACCCGATCCGTCCCGACCCGTTGTGATCCGACATGACGCGACCCGTCTTGTCTCGCCTCATTCCGCCCGGCCCCGCAATTCTCTGCCTCGATCCGCACCGCCCTCTCCCGCCGCACCGAATCTCATCTCACCCTGCCCCGCCCCACCTTGTCCCTCCCATCCCCAAACAGAGTATCTCGCTTTGCCACGCCCGTGAATAAGCGTACGGTGTGCAATCTGTACAGAGTGAGGCGTAAATTCACCGACAAACAATACCAAAGATGAATGCTCAAATGGGTGATTATATAGCAGGCATGGAGGTTTGCCTCTGCCTAATGCGTCGCAGTCAAAAGTATCATAAATGGCCTAGGCAAGATTCGAAAACGCGCATGGCGAGAATACATGTGTCATGAGGTGTGTACAAGACGAGGCCGAACGAAATACACTCACACCCAATGACACGAACGAATATTAACTTATATACGGCGTACAAGATTGTATGCCACTCCGAATCACGACACTATTCGTTGTAAAATCCATATCTAATGATTCGAACCCTCTACTGTGGCGCAGAGTTATTACTGTCTTAGCTAATACCTATTGGGTTCCAAAAATAGATACGCTAATAAGCCACATTCTTCTCAAACCTATTGAAAGATTTTGCTCATTTTCGGGAGAAAGATGCCAACATCGATCGGGCAAACACGTGTTGTTCATCGCATGTGATATGCAAACAAACGTGTGGTCAACGCATTTCCATAGAACGTTTTTTATTACACTACAGCGTCATTGGCTTTTGTCTCCGAATTCCGCCTTCCGGGCGCTGGGGCGCAGTTGTCGTTATCGATTCTTCGACGGACGATACATCTTCACCTGCCGCGGCGCGGCTACCGCGCCGTATGTGCCAGTGCGACCACCACCACTACCACTATCGCCACTGCCAAAGGCACCACCGCCATCGACGTTGACGTCACTTCGCCACCGCCTCCGCCATCTCCACCATCATTGGCACCGCAACCGTGACAGCAGCGCAACGTCACCGCCACATCACCATCACTTCGCCACCGCCTCCTCCATCTCCACCATCATTGGCACCGCAACCGTGACAGCAGCGCAACGTCACCGCCACGTCACCATCACTTCGCCACCGCCTCCGCCATCTCCACCATCATTGGCACCGCAACCGTGACAGCAGCGCAACGTCACCGCCACATCACCATCACTTCGCCACCGCCTCCTCCATCTCCACCATCATTGGCACCGCAACCGTGACAGCAGCGCAACGTCACCGCCACGTCACCATCACTTCGCCACCGCCTCCGCCATCTCCACCATCATTGGCACCGCAACCGTGACAGCAGCGCAACATCACCGCCGCCCGCCTTTCACAACCTCACCACCGCTACCCCTCCCCGATCTCTGTCCCCACTGCCGAAGCCACAACACCATCCTCACCGACTCCACCCCGCCTCCGCTTTTGGCATCATCGGCACCACCACCACGACCAACGAATAACAACGCCACCACCACCATTATCACTGTCGCCGAAGCCCACCAACGCCGTTGACGTCACCCCATCACCACCTCCGCCGTCACCATCTTCCGGTCCACTACCCCTACAACATCACCGTCGCCTCATTCACATTCCCACCACCACAACCCTACCCGATCATTTTCCCCACTGCCAAAGCCACCAACAGCATCTTCACCGACGTCATTCCACCCCATTACCATCATCGACTTCACCGAGACCAATAGCAACGCCATCACCGCCCCGTCCTCTTCATATCTACACCACCTCCACCCTGATCACTTCTGTCACTGCCTCCAATTCCTTCCCTATAGCTATCGTCAGCCATGTCATCACCATCACTACCACCACAGATACCGCCATCTACGCCAATGCTACCTGCCTATATCTGCCCTCCTCAGCAAACGTCATTGTCTCTACCAGTGCCGACTGCACCCGACTCCTCCAACGTCAGCACCATCCTTGCCGCCGCCATCGCCGCCGCCACTGCCACGAGCACCGCAGCCGCCGCCGCCACCACCACTCCCGCCTCCGCCACTCCGTCACCGCCACCACTACCGCCACCGCCTCCGCTACCACCCACTGCCGCCACCGCAGTCGTCGCCTCCGACGCACCACCTCCGCCTTCGCCTTCGTCTCCGCCACCGCCTCCATTACTTCTACCACCACCACCAACCACCGCCGCCACTGTCTTCAGCGCCGCCGCCACCACCACCGCCTCCGCCACCGCCACGCCACCTTCCAACGCCGCCGCCGTCGTTTTGGGGGCTAATGTGAGAATTTACGACTGGAGGGGCGTCCGGAAGCCCCCAGCGGAGACGCCTCGCAAGGCGGCGCGCGCCCCCGCGCCGGGCGGGGAGCCCAGGCAACGCCGACGTCGATGCGGAGGACACAGGGGGAGCGCCGCCGCCTCCGCCCTGCAGGGGCTCGCAAAGGCTACTTGGCGGCGGCAGAGACGGAGCGCTTTGCGGGTGGTGGGATGTGGGAGTGACACACGGACGTTGTTGATGGTTGCCTGACGCGATAATTTTGGTGTGTTGGTATAAAAACAGACTGGAAGATGAGTGGATGCAATAATGGCCCTCCGAAGCATATGAATGCTGAGTGACACCGGCAACATCAGCTCGACTCTGCTGATAGTGTTCTGGAGAGTGTTGAATGATGAATTTGACTTTGAGGTAATGCTATGTGATATGAAATACAATGGTCATATTGCTTCCAAAAGTATTGTACGAATGCTGATATGCAATGCAAACATCGCGTGAGTTTGTTTGATATGGTAATGTTGCTTTCAGAAATAAAGCTGATCCTCACGTCCCTTGGTCTGGGAAGTAGATCATCTCTGGCTGGGGATGCAGAAGGAAAGTGCTAAATGTTCCCAGCAGGAAAAATATAGTAGTACAAACTAATAAGATGGTGGTACGAGGTCTGAGGTCTTTAATTTAATTTGTTATCTGATAAACAATTAACTGTAAGAGTTATGCAAAGAGATTAGACCCACACCATCTCTACATCTCGATCGTCATTAATCGGAGTGTAATATCCATTCAATCAGAGTTATTTTATGGAGAGAGGCGGTGTTGGCAGCATGTGAAACGAATCGCGGCGGTGGCGGCAAGAAGCTTCTGGCGGCGGAAATGAG
>JAHLJT010008756.1:122431530-122471475 GCA_031308135.1 Acheta domesticus
AGATCACAGTGGAATAGCAATTGTTTTTGCTGCTCCGGAGAATGTTTTTTTCGTTCGAAAAGTGTCATTTTCCTTCCGCGAGAGCCCGCTGCCTTCCATCCGTCCTTTCCGTTTGTGCCGTGCGGCGTCGTCGCCCCGCCCACGCCGCCCGCCGTCGTTAGCGCGTCCCGTGGGCACCGATCCCATCGCTTCCCCGCCGCAACCTGTTAGGCGGCGCCCGCTATAAATAGCAATCAGGCGACCGCCGACGCGACTGTCGCGGCGACCGACGCCCGCGCTCACGCCGCTCGCCCACGCCTCCGCGCCCCTGCCGCCCCACCCCGACTCGATGCGCCCCTTCCTGCCGCCGTCCGTCCTCACCCAGACCCGCCCGTCCCGCCTCGCTCCTGCCGACCCGATCCGTCCCGCCTCGGCCTTCCCGATCCGACTCGACCCGACCCGCTCTTTCCAGGCCAGTCCGGAACCGACCTGACCCGTTCCAACCCGTGCCGACTCGTCCCAATCTGTCCCGTCCTGACCCGATCCGTCCCGACCCGACCCGTTTCTACCCGTCCCCGACCCGACCCTTTTCGACCGAACCGACCCATCCCGACCTACCCGACCCGTTCCTAACTGACCCGTCCCGCTCTGTCCAGGCCAGTCCGGAACCGCCCTGACCCGTCCCAACCCGTGCCGACTCGTCTCCATCTGTTCCAACCCGTTCCGACCCATTCCGGTCCAATCCGACTCGACCCGACCCGACCCGGCCCGACCCGACCCGGCCCGACCCGACCCGTTCGGCCCCCGTCCCGAGGCTTCCGACCCGACCCGTTGTGACCCGACAGACACGACCCGTCTTGTCTCGCCTCATCCCGCTCGGCCCCGCAATTCTCTGCCTCGATCCGCACCGCCCTCTCCCGCCGCACCGAAACTCATCACACCCTGCCCCCGCCCCACCTTGTCCCTCCCATCCCCAAACAGAGTATCTCGCTTTGCCTCACCCGCGAATAAGCGTACGGTATGCAATCCGTACAGAGTGAGGCGTTATTTATTTATTTATTTATTTATTTAGTCAAAAAACAGTAAAAACTGTATATGACGTGTGGGGAAAGAAATTTATCTGCGCACATTTTCTTGAGGGCCAGAATTTTATTTAAAAAAAAAAAAATTCACCGACAAACAATACCAAACGATGAATGCTCATTGGTTGATTATATAGGAGGCATGGAGGTTTGCCTTTGCCTAATGCGTCACAGTCAAAAGGACCATAAATGGCCTAGGCAAGATTCGAAAATGCGCATGGCGAGAATACATATGTCATGAGGTGTGTACAAGACGAGGCCGAACGAAACACCCTCACACCCACAATGACACGAACGTATATTAACTTTATATACGGGGTACAAGCGTGTATACCACTCCGAATCACGACACTATTCGTGGTAAAATCCACATCTAACTAAGGATTCGAACCCACAACTGTGGCGCAGAGATTACTATCTTTGCTAATACATATTGGGTTCCAAAAATAGGTACACTAATAAGCCACATTCCTCTCAAACCTATTCAAAGTTTTTGCTCATTTTCGGGAAAACGATGGCATCATCGATCGGGCAAACACGTGTTGTTCATCGCATGTGATATGCAAACAAACGTGTTGGTGAGCGCATGTCCATACAACGTTTTTTATTACACTACAGCGTCATTGGCTTTTGTCTCCGAATTCCGCCTTCCGGGCGCTGGGGCGCAGTTGTCGTTATCGATTCTTCGACGGCCGATACATCTTCACCTGCCGCGGCGCGGCTTCCGCGCCGTATGTGTCAGTGCGACCACCACCACCACTATCGCCATTGCCAAAGGCACCACCGCCATCGACGTTGACGTCACTCCGCCACCGCCTCCGCCATCTCCACCATCATTGGCACCACGACCGTGACAGCAGCGCAACATCACCGCCGCCGCCTTCACATCCTCAACACCACTACCCCACCCCGATCTCTGTCTCCACTGCCAAAGCCACCAACACCATCTTCACCGACGTCACTCCACCCCCGCCTCCGCTTTTGGCATCATCGGCACCACCACCCCCACGACCAACCAATAGCAACGCCACCACCACCACCATCATCACTGTCGCCGAAGCCACCAACGCCATCGTCGTTGACGTCACTCCGTCACCACCTCCGCCGTCACCATCTTCCGTTCCAGAATCCCTACAACATCACCGGCGCCTCCCTCACATTCCCGCCACCACAACCCTACCCCGATCACTATCCCCACTGCCAAAGCCACCAACACCTTCTTCACCGACGTCATTCCACCCCATTACCCTCATCGACGTCACCCAGAAAATATAGCAACTCCATCACCGCCCCGTCCTCTTCATATCTACACCACCTCCACCCTGATCACTACTGTCACTGCCTCCAATTCCTTCCCCATAGCCATCGTCAGCCATGTCATCACCATCAATACCGCCATCTACGCCAATGCTACCCGCCTCTGTCTGCCCTCGTCCCAACGTCATTGTCTCTCCCAGTGCCGACGCCATCAGCGACACTCCACCCGGCTCCTCCAACGTCGTCTCCAGTACCATCCTTGCCTCCGCCACTGCCACGGGCACCGAGCCGCCACTGCCACCACCACCACTCCCGCCTCCGCCACTATCATCACCGCCACCACTACCGCCATTACCTCCACCGCCACCGCCACCGCCACCGCCTCCGCTACCTCCACCTCTGCCGCCGGCTTCGCTGCCTCCGCCGCCACCACCTTCGCCTTCGCCTCCGCCACCACCTCCACTACTACCACCACCAACGCGTCCACTGCCACGGGCACCGCAGACGCTGCCGCCACCACCACCACTCCCGCCTCCGCCACTACCATCACTGCTGCCACCATCCCCACTACCACCACCACCACCGCCGCCACCGCCGTCGTCGCCTCCGCCGCCACCACCTCCACCTTCACCTCCGCCTTCGCCTCCGCCACCGATTCCACTACCACCACCACCACCGTCACCACTACCTTCAGCGCCGCCACCACCAGCGTCCACCACTACTGCCTCCAACGCCTCCGCCTCCGCCACCGCCACCGCCACCGCCACGCCACCTCCAACGCCGCCGCCGTCGTTTTTGGGGGCTAATGTGAGAATTTACGGGCTGGAGGGGCGGCCGGAAGCCCCAGCGAAGACGCCTCGCAAGGCGGCGCGCGCCCCCGCGCCGGGCGGGGAGCCCAGGCAACGCCGACGTCGATGCGGAGGACGCAGGGTGAGCGCCGCCGCCTCCGCCCTGCAGGGGCTCGCGAAGGCTCCTTGGCGGCGGCAGAGACGGAGCGCTTTGCGGGTGGTGGGATGTAAGGAGTGACACACGACGTTGTTGATGGTTGCCTGACGCGATAATGTTTGGTGTATTGGTATAAAAGAGAGTGGAAGATGAGTGGATGCAAAAATGGCCCTCCGAAGCATATGAATGCTGAGTGACACCGGCAACATCAGCTCGACTCTGGTTAGTGTTCTGGAGAGTGTTGAATGATGAATTTTGACAGGAATGCTATGTGATGAGAGATACAATTGTCATAGTGCTTCCAAAAGTATTGTACGAATGCTGATATGCAAACATCGCGTGAGTTTGTTTGATATGATAATGTTGCTTTCAGAAATAAAGCTGATCCTAACGTCCCTTGGTCTGGGAAGTAGATCATCTCTGGCTAAGTCATCAAAGTGCTAAATGTTCCCAGCAGGATAATATTGTAGTACAACTTATTAAGATGGTGGTAGGAGGTCTGTAGGTCTTTTAATTTAATTTTTTATTTGATAAACAATTAACTGTAAAGACTTATGCAAAGAGATTAGACCCCACACCAAGTCCTACAATCTCGATCGTCATTTATCGACCTGTAATATCCACTCACTCAGAGTTATTTTATGGAGGAGGCGGCGTTGCAGCATGTGAAACGAATCGCGGCGGTGGCGGCAGAAGTTTCTGGCGGCGGAAATGAGTAGCTTGGAGCGGCCTCCGGAATGAATTTACGCGAGTGGCGGCGCCTTCACTTCAAGACTCCGCCCCCCCTCCTCCGCCATTACCACCGCCACCGCCACCTCCGCCTCCGCTATCATCCTCGTCCCCACCGCCGTCACCACCGTCGCCTTCACCTTCACCTCCGCCTCCGCTATCATCCTCGTCCCCACCGCCGTCCCCACCGTCGCCTTCACCTTCACCTCAGCCTCCGCTATCATCCTCGTCCCCACCGCCGTCACCACCGTCGCCTTCACCTTCACCTCCGCCTCCGCTATCATCCTCGTCCCCACCGCCGTCCCCACCGTCGCCTTCACCTTCACCTCAGCCTCCGCTATCATCCTCGTCCCCACCGCCGTCCCCACCGTCGCCTTCACCTTCACCTCCGCCTCCGCTATCATCCTCGTCCCCACCGCTGTCACCACCGTCGCCTTCACCTTCACCTCCGCCTCCGCTATCATCCTCGTCCCCACCGCCGTCACCACCATCGCCTTCACCTCCGCCTCCGCTATCATCCTCGTCCCCACCGCCGTCACCACCGTCGCCTTCACCTCCGCCTCCGCTATCATCCTCGTCCCCACCGCCGTCCCCACCGTCGCCTCACCTTCACCTCAGCCTCCGCTATCATCCTCGTCCCCACCGCCGTCCCCACCGTCGCCTTCACCTTCACCTCAGCCTCCACTATCATCCTCGTCCCCACCGCCGTCACCACCGTCGCCTTCACCTTCACCTCCGCCTCCGCTATCATCCTCGTCCCCACCGCTGTCACCACCGTCGCCTTCACCTTCACCTCCGCCTCCGCTATCATCCTCGTCCCCACCGCCGTCACCACCGTCGCCTTCACCTTCACCTCAGCCTCCGCTATCATCCTCGTCCCCACCGCCGTCCCCACCGTCGCCTTCACCTTCACCTCAGCCTCCGCTATCATCCTCGTCCCCACCGCCGTCACCACCGTCGCCTTCACCTTCACCTCCGCCTCCGCTATCATCCTCGTCCCCACCGCCGTCACCACCGTCGCCTTCACCTTCACCTCAGCCTCCGCTATCATCCTCGTCCCCACCGCCGTCACCACCGTCGCCTTCACCTTCACCTCCGCCTCCGCTATCATCCTCGTCCCCACCGCCGTCCCCACCGTCGCCTTCACCTTCACCTCAGCCTCCGCTATCATCCTCGTCCCCACCGCCGTCCCCACCGTCGCCTTCACCTTCACCTCAGCCTCCGCTATCATCCTCGTCCCCACCGCCGTCACCACCGTCGCCTTCACCTCCGCCTTCGCTATCATCCTCGTCCCCACCGCCGTCACCACCGTCGCCTTCACCTTCACCTCCGCCTCCGCTATCATCCTCGTCCCCACCGCCGTCCCCACCGTCGCCTTCACCTTCACCTCAGCCTCCGCTATCATCCTCGTCCCCACCGCCGTCACCACCGTCGCCTTCACCTTCACCTCCGCCTCCGCTATCATCCTCGTCCCCACCGCTGTCACCACCGTCGCCTTCACCTTCACCTCCGCCTCCGCTATCATCCTCGTCCCCACCGCCGTCACCACCGTCGCCTTCACCTCCGCCTCCACTATCATCCTCGTCCCCACCGCCGTCACCACCGTCGCCTTCACCTTCACCTCCGCCTCCGCTATCATCCTCGTCCCCACCGCCGTCCCCACCGTCGCCTTCACCTTCACCTCAGCCTCCGCTATCATCCTCGTCCCCCACCGCTGTCACCACCGTCGCCTTCACCTTCACCTCCGCCTCCGCTATCATCCTCGTCCCCACCGCTGTCACCTCCGTCGCCTTCACCTCCGCCTCCGCTATCATCCTCGTCCCCACCGCTGTCACCACCGTCGCCTTCACCTTCACCTCCGCCTCCGCTATCATCCTCGTCCCCACCGCCGTCACCACCGTCGCCTTCACCTCCGCCTCCGCTATCATCCTCGTCCCCACCGCTGTCACCACCGTCGCCTTCACCTTCACCTCCGCCTCCGCTATCATCCTCGTCCCCACCGCCGTCACCACCGTCGCCTTCACCTCCGCCTTCGCTATCATCCTCGTCCCCACCGCCGTCACCACCGTCGCCTTCACCTTCACCTCCGCCTCCGCTATCATCCTCGTCCCCACCGCTGTCACCTCCGTCGCCTTCACCTCCGCCTCCGCTATCATCCTCGTCCCCACCGCTGTCACCACCGTCGCCTTCACCTTCACCTCCGCCTCCGCTATCATCCTCGTCCCCACCGCCGTCCCCACCGTCGCCTTCACCTTCACCTCAGCCTCCGCTATCATCCTCGTCCCCACCGCCGTCACCACCGTCGCCTTCACCTTCACCTCCGCCCTCCGCTATCATCCTCGTCCCCACCGCTGTCACCACCGTCGCCTTCACCTTCACCTCCGCCTCCGCTATCATCCTCGTCCCCACCGCCGTCACCACCGTCGCCTTCACCTTCACCTCCGCCTCCGCTATCATCCTCGTCCCCACCGCTGTCACCTCCGTCGCCTTCACCTCCGCCTCCGCTATCATCCTCGTCCCCACCGCCGTCCCCACCGTCGCCTTCACCTTCACCTCAGCCTCCGCTATCATCCTCGTCCCCACCGCCGTCCCCACCGTCGCCTTCACCTTCACCTCAGCCTCCGCTATCATCCTCGTCCCCACCGCCGTCCCCACCGTCGCCTTCACCTTCACCTCAGCCTCCGCTATCATCCTCGTCCCCACCGCCGTCCCCACCGCCGTCCCCACCGTCGCCTTCACCTTCACCTCAGCCTCCGCTATCATCCTCGTCCCCACCGCCGTCCCCGCCTTCACCTTCACCTCAGCCTCCGCTATCATCCTCGTCCCCACCGCCGTCACCACCGTCGCCTTCACCTCCGCCTCCGCTATCATCCTCGTCCCCACCGCCGTCCCCACCGTCGCCTTCACCTTCACCTCCGCCTCCGCTATCATCCTCGTCCCCACCGCTGTCACCTCCGTCGCCTTCACCTCCGCCTCCGCTATCATCCTCGTCCCCACCGCCGTCACCACCGTCGCCTTCACCTCCGCCTTCGCTATCATCCTCGTCCCCACCGCCGTCACCACCGTCGCCTTCACCTTCACCTCCGCCTTCGCTATCATCCTCGTCCCACCGCCGTCCCCACCGTCGCCTTCACCTTCACCTCAGCCTCCGCTATCATCCTCGTCCCCACCGCCGTCACCACCGTCGCCTTCACCTTCACCTCAGCCTCCGCTATCATCCTCGTCCCCACCGCCGTCACCACCATCGCCTTCACCTTCACCTCCGCCTCCGCTATCATCCTCGTCCCCACCGCTGTCACCACCGTCGCCTTCACCTTCACCTCAGCCTCCGCTATCATCCTCGTCCCCACCGCCGTCCCCACCGTCGCCTTCACCTTCACCTCAGCCTCCGCTATCATCCTCGTCCCCACCGCCGTCACCACCATCGCCTTCACCTTCACCTCAGCCTCCGCTATCATCCTCGTCCCCACCGCCGTCCCCGCCTTCACCTTCACCTCAGCCTCCGCTATCATCCTCGTCCCCACCGCCGTCACCACCGTCGCCTTCACCTCCGCCTCCGCTATCATCCTCGTCCCCACCGCCGTCCCCACCGTCGCCTTCACCTTCACCTCCGCCTCCGCTATCATCCTCGTCCCCACCGCTGTCACCTCCGTCGCCTTCACCTCCGCCTCCGCTATCATCCTCGTCCCCACCGCCGTCACCACCGTCGCCTTCACCTCCGCCTTCGCTATCATCCTCGTCCCCACCGCCGTCACCACCGTCGCCTTCACCTTCACCTCCGCCTTCGCTATCATCCTCGTCCCCACCGCCGTCCCCACCGTCGCCTTCACCTTCACCTCAGCCTCCGCTATCATCCTCGTCCCCACCGCCGTCCCCACCGTCGCCTTCACCTTCACCTCAGCCTCCGCTATCATCCTCGTCCCCACCGCCGTCACCACCATCGCCTTCACCTTCACCTCCGCCTCCGCTATCATCCTCGTCCCCACCGCTGTCACCACCGTCGCCTTCACCTTCACCTCAGCCTCCGCTATCATCCTCGTCCCCACCGCCGTCCCCACCGTCGCCTTCACCTTCACCTCAGCCTCCGCTATCATCCTCGTCCCCACCGCCGTCACCACCGTCGCCTTCACCTTCACCTCAGCCTCCGCTATCATCCTCGTCCCCACCGCCGTCACCACCATCGCCTTCACCTTCACCTCCGCCTCCGCTATCATCCTCGTCCCCACCGCTGTCACCTCCGTCGCCTTCACCTCCGCCTCCGCTATCATCCTCGTCCCCACCGCCGTCACCACCGTCGCCTTCACCTCCGCCTTCGCTATCATCCTCGTCCCCACCGCCGTCACCACCGTCGCCTTCACCTTCACCTCCGCCTTCGCTATCATCCTCGTCCCCACCGCCGTCCCCACCGTCGCCTTCACCTTCACCTCAGCCTCCGCTATCATCCTCGTCCCCACCGCCGTCACCACCGTCGCCTTCACCTTCACCTCCGCCTCCGCTATCATCCTCGTCCCCACCGCTGTCACCACCGTCGCCTTCACCTTCACCTCCGCCTTCGCTATCATCCTCGTCCCCACCGCCGTCACCACCGTCGCCTTCACCTTCACCTCAGCCTCCGCGATCATCCTCGTCCCCACCGTCGCCTTCACCTCCGCCTCCGCTGTCATCCTCGTCCCCACCGCCGTCGCCTTCACCTCCGCCTCCGCTTCTGCATTTCGACGTGCGAACCGCCTTAGCCGCTTCGCTGTCCCAGCTGCGGCTCCTCTTCGCCGAAGTGCTCCTCCAGACTGAAGCGCCGTTGAACCAGGAGCAAAACTTCGCACAAAACTGCTGCGGTATGTTGAATACTGACGCCACATCGGTAACAAAACATCGATGTTCAAAATTAAAATTTCGATGTTAATAATACATTGACTAAAAACCATCGATGTTTTCAAACTGATTTCAAACTGACCTCTAACACTGAATCGTGTGCAACAAATTTTAATTTGACAGTGTTCGTGTTTATCAATTCGCTGAATAAAGGGTACAACAAGAAGAGAGAGACCCTACGCCCACAGCGCATTAGTTGGCTGTAGCCAAGTATACTTCTCAATTTTGGAAATGAATATGATTAAAGACGAAATGCAGGCGCGTAGAGGTCATCACGGGCGAGAGAGTTTGGTCGATGAACAGTACAATCAGCGTTCCTTTGGTTCCAACACATCAATAACAGTGTTATCATCAATTATATTTAATATTTTAACTTTTACAGTATCGTGATCATGAGAATTATTCATTCAGAAACAAACAGAAAACAAAATCATCACAAAACATCAATGTTAAAAAATCGGTGTTATATCGATGTTCAAACCACCGATATTTCTACAAACACATCGATGTCTTGATAAGATCTACATCGATGTCGCATCCCTAAAATTAAAAGATCGCCAGGTAAAATAATGTCCCTTCTTCGATGTTTATATATAATCACTTATCATAATCACCTATCATATATATTTAAACACTTCGTCTTTGTCTGGTCCTCCCTTTTCTTCTCTACCTTATCTTTTCTCGGCTACTACTCTGTTCATTTCCTTCGTTTTCTTCTTTCTCACCCAATTCGGTGTACGACTAGGTTTATAAAAAGGTTAGCATTGTCAGTGTCTTTTGTTTCCTTAGTGACAAGAAGAAGAATGTTCTCACAAAGATTTACCTTTGTAATTGCATTCATGTACATTTTGCATTGTTCAATACTAATAGCATCTATGGTACAGATATGTTTTATGATACAACTATTGAATAATTTTGTTATACTTTTATCTTTAAAAAGTAATGAGTTTTTGTCGAAAATTTGCGTAGTTTCTGTTGCGTTAATTTTGAAGCACACTGATTTAAAATAGTTTTACAATACTATAGTAAAAAAATAATCATAATGGAATATTAAAAATGTATCCCAATGAACAGATTGCGTTTAACCAAGTTATGTTGGGCACGTTTTCTTCCAACTCGCAACGAACAGCAGATTCTTCCTGACCTGAAAGTGTCGCCTCTGTCGAGAAGGAACATTTCTCCATGTAATTGGATATGTGTTTTTATTCATTGTTTTCATTTTATTCATTTCATTCATTTTATTCATTGTACTGTGTAACATCTTTAACAAGCGTTGCATCGTCTCTCATAGAGTTATATTTAAGATACAATCACAAACTAGAGTTGTTCGTTATTGCAAATCTTTTGTCCAAAGGTTTTGAAAAATATCTCCATAAAAATACACTGCGACTATTCCCAGCCTTGATGTAAATACTCGTAATTTGTAAAGTAGAAAAGATAAAGCAATTGTGTTTAACTCAATATCACTCCGGTAGCTCTTACGTTATGAAAACTTTAATAACTTCTCCCCGACCCTTCGATGGCCAATTGCGGCCCATTACCCTTTTGGGGGTGGAGGGCGGCTGCCGCCTCGAGGCCGGGTAATCTTGCGCGGAAACGTATTTGCACGAAAATTGAAAAGAGGCATCTCCGAACAACAAACTGCATTACCATTTAGATTGAGGGTTTTGATATCTCCTTTAAAATGCAAAAGCGAGAAGGGAGGGCGACCAGCCGCACTTTGTAGTATTCGACATCTGTCGAGTTCAAGTTCCTCCTCATTACTATTCGGATACTCCACTAGAGTGCAGGGCACCACGTTCATTCAATAAGATATTGCAGTAACTTAAAGTCATAATGATGATTTACTATTTTGAATTGCGTAGTGTGACGAAGAAACACTTCTTAATCTTTTTACAATTATAATAAAATATTTAGGTACTAAAATGTAAATGATAAGTACTTTTCTGCAGATATTTTTAGTACCATTATAATTATTACCATTATTCACGTATTGTTTCGTTTCATGTACTTACAGTGCTTCTTCATCGCTTCTACCTTTAAAGTTATCTCGACTTGAATCTCCGCACGACTGCCGAGAGTAACGCACCATACAATTTCGAGAATTTGCTGCTTACGAGATAGTGTGAGATCTGGATCGTCCCGATTGAATCTTAATGACTGAAAAAGATTTTCCGAAAAAAACAGACGGAACTATTCTTGATTATGCATATTCACCTTACTTTTGTTATCAACATGTTTGAGGTTTCTAGCCCACAATTTCGTCTACCAGTCCAAACAGCTTCAAAAATGAATCCTGAGAACACGCATGAATTACAAAGTTGCCCACATGAGTGAGTCCAGCTTGATGCATCGCACGCATCTGCCGAGTTGGAACGTGTGAAGTGGAATGCGGGCCAACATTTTGCAGATTTTCCAGGCTGAAGCTGTGTCAAACGAACAATTCTCAGCTCACTTTATGACTAGTTACTACACGTTGATTTTATTTTCGATATCACAGTCCGGATCATTCATTCAGTGATGCAACTCAGTAGATAATTAAACAAAGCAAGAGACCGATCTTTGAATTTTCACAATTGGAGACAATATCAATTAAGCAATTTCAACATCAATCGTAAATGTTATGAATTAGAAACCGAGTGGTAAATTCACATAGATGGATTTGTGAAATTGTCCAAATCCAATTGACTTTCATCTTCGATTCCAGTTCTGTATTCGAAGCAAATTCCATAAAACAGCTACATCTGAATTTGTCTACTGTACTTCCGATTGGATCCTGATACTATATTCTTTAAATACTTTTGTCTTTGCGACTCGTGTTAGGTAAAATGATGTACTTCAGTTAATGGATATAATGCCATGGGCCACTCAGTCCCCAATTCCCTAATAAGTAAGCGGTGAGGACAGGACAAGGAGGAGGAAGGAAAGATCTCGCGGGGAACTTGGCCCTTTTGTTTGGGGTATTCCTCCGGCATTCGCCTGGTGTTGATCGGATAAACCGTTGAAAACTACCGATCAGAGCAGCCGGCCGCTAGAATTCTTCTCCTGACAGCAGCTAAATTAGATGCAGAGTCGAAATTCCTGCCACCGTCTGTACTCTAGCCATAGGACCTCCATCAGAGTCACTGCACCAATTATGAGGCATGGGAAATACGTTGACTATTTTGGTGCTGGTGTGGTATTGTTATTCCAGTGACTTACGTTGAATTCAAACAAAGAAATCTAGCGAAGAGCGGGTGCCTACCAATTCATTCAGGGTATATCTCAGGGGTCCTGTCCTTTTGTAATTTGTAGTTTGAAAGAGAAACTTTCGCTACAACGAAGTACAACTCATTTAATGTTGAACTCACCCATGCAATCAATGGAGGGCTAAGACAATCCGTCAGGTGTTATCCTGCCAAGTGACTAGAAATTACAAAACTGAATGGTAAGACGAATGCTGAGAGAGAATGTGCTATGGTCAACTTAAAAAAAATTAAAAATAAAAAAGAAATCAAAAAGGCATTGAGTGACCCTGAACGTTATGAGCTGTGACCTTGAAATAAAAGGCGTATTGTTAATAGAAATTCTCTTTTTGATGTGATGCGACCAATAACGGTACATGTTTTCAGTACTTTGAATGAGATTGCAACGAATGTTGACTTTGAAGAGAGACATGGCCTGCTCTCCAGCCGCGGACCCCGCGCCGGTTCATCTCGCCCGTGCCGCAGTCTGTCGTTCGTCTGGTGCGCAGACTCCGCCGTGTAAAGTGGAGCGCCGCCGAGGCGCGCGTGTTAACGAGTGTTTCAGCGCGCCCGGGGCGGAGCGGGACGGGGCGGGGCGGGGCGGGGCGGAGCGGTGCAGGGCGGAGCGGTGCAGAGCGGGGCGGCGCGGGGCGGCGCGAGGCGGGGGACGGGGCGGGGCGGCGCGGGGCTGCGCGGCCCAGCGCGGGGCTGCGGAGGACGGGGCGGAGCGGGGAGGCGCGGGGAGGAGCGTTGCGGGGTGGCACGGAGCGGGGGGCGGGGCGGCGCGGGGCGGCGCGAGGAGGAGCGGGGCGGGGGACGGGGCGGGGCGGCGCGGGGCGGCGCGGAGCGGGGCGGCGTGGGGCGCGCAAGGCGTGCGGGGCGGGGCGGGGCGGGACGGGTGGCGCGGGGCGGGGCGGGGCGGGGCGGCGCGGGCCCCGCCAGAGACGAAAAGAGCCCCGCTCGCCTTGCGGTTCCGGCGCGCGCTCGCCCGGGCCCGTTTCTCGCACGCGGGCAGGAATTTCTCCCGCGCCCTCGCTCCGCCGCTCAAGCGGGCGGATGCTAATGGCGGGATAACGTGATCCAGCGGCGGGGAGCGAGCGCCGAATACTTTGCGTTCTGAACCTCGGAATGAACTTAAAGTAATTTAAGCGGAGACGCCGGAAGTATGTGTCGGAGGGGGAGAGTTCTGGCTGAAAACAGAGCGGGCAAACCATCTCTTAGACATTTCGTAGAATGTTAAGGCAACCGACGGGTGTACGACTATCAAAATGAAAGAGGGGATTTCAAATGATGGAATTTATATCTACACCGAAAGAACTTCAAACTAAATTTTATCTTATTTCTCTATTATTTATTTGTGGCGTGTAAATGCGAGGACACGGTATAATAACCGTTGTTTTGCAACCGAATTCCCAAATACGTCTGCTATCTCTTCAGTCTGTCGTCGGAAACTCCTTGGAACGAGGTTGATTTGGCATGAAGTTGATGCATCGTGGTCCATATGTTGAATGTAGTGAGAAAGATATATGTTTGTCGAGGTAGAACGGGAGAACTGTTAGTAAACCTTCCGCAACTCTTTTGCTCACATGGATCGCCCGCAATTTCTGATGCCGGGAACCAAAAAAACGGGAAGCTATCGCGCTTGCAACTTAGCTACAAGTACCACTAAATATCGATGAACCCCTGTAACCAATTCAGGCGCGGATCCACGAGGACGAAAATGAGGGAAAATTTCCCCCACTAAAATTTTTCAGTAACAATTAATTTTAACTTTTCACGAAACTTTCGAGCAAAAATATTTCCGGATACTTATTAAAAGCAAAAAATCGCATCGCAATATGAGCTGCAACATTTTACAAAATCTCTAATATGACACATTCGACCAAAATATTTTGAATTTCTCCTTCCGAAATTTAACTCTGCATCCGCCCCTGCAAATTATATTTACAAACTGTTATTGCCACCTATTATTTTAAGAAAATGGAAATGCAAGAAGGGAGAACTTGTAATAAAACCGAAAGGAAATCGTCCTCGCCAGCTGCTAGTGCCAATGACGTGCCTCGTCATCCCAGGGAGAGAGGCACAGTGGGATGAAATGCCTAAAACATGGATAAAATTTATTATCTCTTGCAAAATGCAAAATAATGGCTATATTGAGGCATATATTGGGGTTTTCGACCTTACTAAATACGAATATGATATCAAGAATAAAAAATTCAAAATGGCGGATTCAATATGGCAGATGACATTTGGAAAAACGTGGAAGAATGCAACAAAAATTAGTATAATGGGGTTTTCGAGCTTACTGATTGCGAATATGATATCAAAAGTGAAAAATTCAAAATGGCTGATTCAGTATGGCGGATTGCATTTTGAAAAACGTGGAAGAATGCAACAAAAAAAGTGGAAGAATAAAACACACACACACACAGTAGATCCCTAAGTTCAACCTGGAAAACAGCTTTCATTTGCAAGTTCCGGTAGTTCATGTGCACGGTATTTCATAGTCCCACCAATAGTGTAGCCAACCTAAGAGTTAAAAATTCTTAACTAGAAACTTTTTTTTCCGAATTTCGGCCAGGTTTTAGGTATTTCGTCCCAATGTGGCGGTGTGAAGGCGCGGGTGCGGGCGGGGCGTGCATTGCGATTGGCTGGCGAGGCACGGAGCCCCGGCGGCGCAGTGGACGTGTAACCGACCGCCCCGCCCGGGCGGGCACGCCTCCCCGACGCCCCGGGCGCCGCGCGGCCCACATCGCGCCGTTGAGCGGTCCTGTTTAGCCCACCGAACCCCATTGCCGATGCCTTCGTTCACGTCGTTTGGCGTCGTGTTGCAGTAGCCTACTAACACTGGCGGATCTACCGTTGGGAGGGGGGGCATGAGGGCCATGACCCCCCCCCCCAAAAAGGCCAACAGTTTTCGTTTACCTTCCTGTATTTGGCAAAATTGATTCAAAAATTTATTTATATTCGATTTATGTAATTATTTAATCAATAATATTGTATAGTATCATATCTACAGTATATAAATGATATACAGCATAATAAGAAATTTGTGCGTTATTTAACAGAAATCTACGATCCCCCCCCCCCTGAAGAGATCGGCTTGATCCGTCCCTGCTTAGTAACACATACGTCCATACGACATCAGCGTAGATACCTGCCGTCAAATATACAATTGCAATCTCTACAATTTGGATTAAACCTGACTAGTTTCTTGTCTTTTGTTGATAATGTATGGACAGTGCTCTTAAAGTTTATATCCGTATATTTATTGTTTCGTCGCTAATTAGAGCGGAAATATAAGAATCCACGCCGTACATTCCTGTACGACGTTTCTGTTTGAGTTTTCAAAGCCAGCGTTCAAGACATCCTCCCTCTTCTCGATCTTTTAGAATGCATCGAGATTTACAACTAATCATTTTCAGAAAGAAAAATAGTTTCCAATGACAGCCGCCACCACCACCACCAGCACCGTCAACAACATAAATCATCATCAGCACTACACTACCACCATTAGATCATCACCACACCGCAAGGATCATCACCATCAATACAGCATAAACACAACTCGATCCATCACTACCACCGCTGACAACTTCATGCTACCACCAAGAGACACACAAAACCACCAGTACGTTGCATGGGTGGTTTTGTATGTCTACTACGACAACCACCTCACGATTAACCTCACGGCAGCCACCACAATCACCTCACGATCACCAACAACATTAACCTCACGGCAGCCACATTCTCTACCAACATATCGATGTTCATCGCTGGAGGATCTATTGTCATTGCATTCCTCGCTCGCTATCCGCATTCCCTTGCCCAATGCCTTCGCGCCGGAGCCCGCCCCCACCTTGCTCCTCCCCAGCAAACCCCGCTTCCCCGCCCGCCCCGCTTCCCCGCCCGCCCCGCTTGCCCCACCCGCCCCGTCCGCCCCGCTCGCCCCCGCCCGCCCCGCCCGCCCCGTCCGCCAAGCCCGCCCCGTCCGTCCGCCCTGTCCGCCCCGTCCACCCCGCCCGCCTCGTCCGGCCCGTCCGCCTCGTCCGCCCCGTTCGCCGCCGCGAATGCAAATGGGCCGAGCTGCCGCAGGCGTTTGCGCCGCCCGGCCAGGGCGGAGCGGTGCGTGACGGGGCGGGGCGGGATGTGGCGGGGCGGGGCAGGCGATCGACTGCGGGTAATCAGCCTCCCGCGCAGGGATTGCGGACGAGGGTCGCCCCGGGTGCCAACAGGAATGCCGCGGCGACCTGCCCTCTGCGCGTAGCTATGGACGAACTGACCTCGTTCACAGGCCGCCAGCAGCCTGCCATGCTGGCTGGAGCAGGGCCGCATTTGGGTATTGCGGGGACCCTAAGCATACAATTGTGTTGACTCCTTTCGTAAAAATACCTCCATCTTTATTAAATAAAAAATATCTTAATACAAGTATTTTTTGTACAAATAAATTAATTAATGTAAAATATTACTTATATTTATTACATTAAATACATTTTATGTTTCAAAATTTGTTATGCATATTTATCCCAAGCGCGAGGCCCCACATGAATGGGGGTCACCAAGCAACTGTTTGTTTTGCTTGTAGGTAAATCCGGTCTTGGGGTAGAGTGTAAGTTAGCAATTATAGAATACAACACAACCGCAATATTAAATGCGATTCTATCGTATAAGAATAGTTCATTGAAATTAGTTTAGAATCGAAGAATCTTGAGTGACATACACGATGTTCTCTGTGTCTGCGTGTTGCTTTGAAATAAAATGTAGAAGATCAAACGCAATTTTTCGCAAATATTAGTAGTTATCGCGTATTTTTGGGTGAAATCTACGCAATTTTTAATAATTATTTAACCCCAAAACTGGTCCAAATGTTTAGAATACTTTTTCTTGGATAGTGCGAAGTACGAACATAAATACTCATACTCATGTGCAAGTAGGATTTTCGATGAATGGCTTCGGCTATAAAGGGGTCAAAAGAGACTTATACTATCATGTTTCCCCCCGCGTCAACTGCTGTGGTTGTTAATACCGTACGTGTAGATCATCTTACAATACATCTCCGAAAATTGCAGTGTTTCTGCCCTGCTGGAACGCGAGAACCGACGCAAATCTACACGACCTGGAGGTTTCTCCCTGTAGATATGTACGCCAGTGGGGCGCCGCCCTCAGCCGGGATGCGCTCGAATCTTACGACTGATCGTTCGACATGAGTGGTAATGTAGAGCATGTAAGTGTGTGTGTGTGTGTGTATGTGTGTTCGCTCGGTATTGATCGGAGAAAGGTTGGGAAAATGTATTCGTATTTGACACGAGTGTTGCTGGTTCGCAAAGGCCGTGTGCAAGTGTGGGTGGGTGGGGCGGGCGAGTGGACGTGCGAGGGGCGCCGCCTCAGAGGCGACGGCGCCGCGTCCGTCCGCGCGTCTATTTCGAGCGTCGTGGCCTCAGCCGCTCGCACACTCCCTCGCCGGCCCCGCCCCGGCCCGCCCCCGGCACCAAGCACCCAGGCCCGGTGCGGCGTCTCCACAAGGCCGCTGGAACCTGCAAAGAGAGTTTCCAAGAGTCATTTCTAAGTCTCTGCAAAGAGAGCTTCCAAGCGTCTCTTGCCGACTTTCTTCTATAGTTTTGTCGCGAGACACCTTCATGGTGCAGTCATTTTCGTAATATAAAGAAAACCCTCGTTAGCACGAACTCGATTAACACGAATTTCGCCATAACACGAACAAAACTTCGGTCCCGAAAAGGATTACGGATTACGGATAATACTCCTATAACACGAATTTTTATAACACGAACTCCGATTATTTCGGTCCCTTGGAATTCGTGTTAATGAGGGTTTACTGTAGATACATTAATGTTATATCATCGTTTAAAATCACATACATTAAAAATCTTACGAAAGGACAGAGAGCATTCTACAATATTTTTTGGTTATATTGGACATTAAAAAATCTTGATATCAGGACGAAAAAAGTATTTATTGTTTAGTGTATTTATTTTAATGTTACCTGCGGTGGTGACCTATTGAAAGTTTTCTTCTGATTAAACACTAAATTTCCTCCGTGAACTGATTTTATCATACCATTTCTTTTTGTAGCTGACATGTGCATAACGAGATGTTGGAGAGCAAGTGTCAGAAAACGAATACCTTCCTTAACCATGCTATTAAGTTCTTATGAGGACGTATATTGATAATACTGTAGGATTCTTGATGGATTACGACAGCTAACCACATGGTTCACTCCCTAATTTTAATAGCCATAGTTTCCGCGGGATTCAAACCCTGAGGTTACCACGATAGTGTCATTTGCAACCACCAGGGATATTTGGATGGCGAATGTGTTACTGCAGATCGTAATTGAAGAATGATCATGTTATTGCTTGCGACTCTTCTTTGAGAACAATATACACATGTATAAAACTACTCTGCATTACTTTAAGTATGGGTCGCATACTTTAAGTTCATTTAGTCAATTGAATATTTTGGAGTAAACAAAAATGAAAATAATTTTGAATGCATTTTACAAAAACAACAACAACAAGGAACACTTGACCACGAAAGAAAAACAATCTACAAATAATTAATGGGTAAATGTGTTAAATTATATTTTGTTTCAAAAACATTGAAACAAAACTATTTGTAGCTGCGCACCTTCCTTCCGAGTCGCGCAGGCGTTGCCACCTCCGAAAGAGCCCCGGAACACACGTCCTCCGGAGTGACAACGCCACGGGGTCGAAAGCTCACAAATAACACGTGAACTGGAACGCGGCTCTGCTACGCTGACTAGCGAGCGCCTGCGCCAATGTTTGCGTTCCGGCCGACAGGGCTCGCGCGAACGAGCGGCCGGGCGCCGCCTACATTTTAACTGAGTTGTCCGGAGCCGCATGACGCGGGAAACGCATTCCGACAAAGCGATTTTTCCCGCCCTCTGCCACCGGGACAGGCCCCCGCGACCGCCCCCGCGCCCCATCTCACGCCCCGCTCCCGCGCCCACCCCCGCGCCCCGCCCCCGCTCCCATCCCCCTCCCTCGCTCCCCGGCCCCGCTATCCGCCTCCAACCCCCGCCCCCCGCCCTGCCCCCGCGCCGTGCCCCCGCGCCCCGCTCCCGCGCCCCGCCCCCGCGCCTCGACCTGGCTCCCCGGCCCGCTCCCCGCGCTTCGCCTGCAAGCCCCGCGCACCGCCCCCTGCCCATCCCGCTCCCCGTCCCCGCGTCCCGCCCCGCCCCCGCACCTCGACCTCGCTCCCCGGCCCCGCTCCCCGCGCTTCGCCTGCAAGCTCCGCGCCCCGCCCCACTGCCCCATCGCGCTCCCCGGCCACGCGTCCCGCCCCGCCCCCACGTCTTGCACCAGCGCCTCGCTCCAGCGCCCCGTCCCCGCGCCTCGCCCACACACCCCGCCTCAGCGCCCCGCCCCCGCCCCCTGGCCCCGCGTCCCGGCCCCGCGCCTTGCCCCAGCGCCTCGCTCCAGCGTCCCGTCCCAGCGCTCCGCACCTCCCACTCCGCCCCCAAACCCTTGCCCGTCCCTCCGCGCCCCACCCCCGCCCCCACGCTGTGTTCGCTGCGAACGGAGCTTTGCGCCGCGCCGTCCGCTTCATCCGAAAGTGAAGCGCACTCGTCCGGCGCCACACGGGAGCGCACGCCACTCCCCGCCACTTGCTCCCACGAGGTCTTCTGTAATGTTGTGAAGGGAATCCATCACTTCGCATTACGAATAAATACTTGATTGGTTAATTTTACACGAATGCAGTTGACTGTGAAGATGGTGAACTAGGATATAGTGAACTTTCGGTTTTAGTCAACAGAAGTCTCTGGGCCCCATCCACCCACATAATGATCAAGCACCCAAAGTTTCGGGTGTAATGAACACTAAACAAAGGTTTTAGTGGACATAATCAGTTTGTCTCAATACCGCAAATTCATATGAAAGTAAGGATTTAGAGGTGAAGGTTCTCATGTGTTATTTTTGTAACATTGATGGAATCTTCAGAGCAACTTTTCTGGGAGCGTTCGGATTACATTCTCTAACATCGCATTCTGGGGTGAATAGTGGTCATACCTGAAAGAAATCCGACAAGAAGTGTTGGTACCACACATTTTTGTAATCATTAATATTATTATTATTATTATTATTATTATTTAATTTTAATTCTTAATAGATTATATTTTACGTACTACGACTGGGGATGAAAGAACAGACAATTGTATATTTCATGTTTACTTTTATAATTATTTATAACCTGTACAGTAGAAGATTTTTACATGAAAATATTTTTAAAAGAGCATAAAGGGTCGGCGTCAACCATTCAGCTAAAATGCTCTAACTGATTTATTAAATGGTGGGTTCTAAAGAGTAAATTCCTTATCTGCATACCAGTGCTTCTAATCCAGGGTTTACTGTAGAAATGAATCTCAAATCTGCAAGCTGTCATTTTCATTAGTGTTATGAAACATTCTGTGACGTTATATAACTTGTGAGATGTAAGAAAATATGGTCTTGTTACGAAACAAAAGCACTGATATTCTTTTATACGATGAAATTCCATTGTGGAATTGTGTGGCTTTTGTAAGCCTCTAGATTAGGAATTATCTGAATAATACATGCAATTGTGAATTCCAGCATATTCTTGGCCGGATGCTTTTAATAGCATTACTTGTGGTATGTGTTCTGTCGTGATTCCTCCATTCGAAATATGTAGAATTTGTCGGATAAAACAGCAGACTCTTGGAAACTGTCTGGAATACAACAGTTTTCGTTTTCCGAACACAGATTACGTTTACACTAGAACTAAAAGGGTGCAGTAAAGAAGAAAAAACAAAAGAACTACAGATTGCCATTTTAGTTCTTTAACAACGCTGCATCTTATTAAACAAATCAATTATTTAATCTATATTTAATGTATAAATGTATTAGCTCAATTAAATGATTTCTACTGTTTTTGTATAATGTCTATTTCAACGTAGTCGTATATTGGATATCTTTGTTTAAAATATAATAATACCGTAATAATTCTATAAAATCAGAAAATACGTGACAATTAAATTCCGCAGCGATTTCAGCCATCACAGACTTTTCAAGAGTTTGTTTATTATTAATTTGTTTTGGTTAGTTTTCGATCAACAAAGAACGTGTATCTGAAAAAGATCAAAACGAACTCATTCCAGTCTCTCTTCTGACTCCATTAGCCTTAATTTTATTTTACTATTGGCTTTTCGCATTTGCAAGATATTCTGCGAAAATCCACACGTTTTAATGTTTCGGCGTTCTCTTTGTGTTGTAGGTGAGGCTTTGCAGACAGCAGCCTGTTCCTTTGCCGACAGAACTCAGCGGCACAGAAGGTGCAGTGACCCCAGTCAGCTTTGAGCGATTCCGAGGCAAGTTGCTGCAGCTTACGATTTAATTTCTCGCCACGGGAGTTTCTTTGACTTGCAGAGGGAGAATAAAACTACTGTGTGTTTATCAAAGGGACATTATGAAGTTACTCCGAATTTCTAAGTTAAAGTTGTAGGTGGTTGTGAGAATTCTCTTCGCGTAAACAACACCTCACGTAAAGGGAGATTCTTGGGCTTGCAGGCGTCGTTTCCTCGTAGTAGCGCAGTTTTATGTACGAAATTAAATGACAATGAAATGACGTGACTGTGAAAGACTACGTTTGAGAGAAGTGTTCTTGTCAACATTTGCATGTCGGTGTGTTTTGAGTGCATATTTTCCACGATGTTAATTTCACAGTGGTTGCATCATACACGAGAACCTTGCTTTTGTGACTAGTCTCAGCTTTTCGTACTAAGGAATAATGTTGAGCAGTACTACACTAATGAATGTACCTGATGTTTGTGTGCAATACAATGCAGCTTAAATTTTAATTTCATGTTTACATTAAAAACGAGAAGTGAAAATTAGTTCATTATATTTTTTTGGTACATTTTTTTATTTACCATTTCTATTTAGAAGATTTATCAATACTTTTACTACCGGCAGGATTGAAATTTTCATTGCCGCGAATAATAGAGGAAAATTGACGTTTCAGTTTGTCATTCTATCGTATGATTGACGTTCACCTGTAATATTTTTAGCGGATATTTAATTTAAGGGGCGTTTAGTTCCCAACGTTTCGTTCATCGAAACAATCGGTGTAATCAATCATAGCATCAATGCCAGTATTATGATTTCGAAATTCACATCAGTAATGGATCTTCAAATCAGTAATGGATGCTTCCTCACCCACTCGCATTAAATTCGAGTTAACGTAGGCCGATGAGAATCTAGGTATGGTAGAGAGGCAAATGCGAATGATATGCACGGTTATTACTTCGGGATATAGTTAATCTACCATGGAATCTCCCGGAATTATCACGTATTCTATCCAATGCTTCTCTTCAACGACAATGCGATCTGGCATGTTAAGATGCAATGATCTGGTTCTTGATGTTCTGCTTCTTGAAATCCTAGATAAGTTTCTTACTAGGGTTTTTGACCACATTAAGAAGTTTCTTCTTCCAGAATTCAAAAATAAAAATAAATCATAAAATCAAAATTATTGATTAGTTGCCTGAAAGTCACTCTTTTGTCATCGCGTTGTTAAATACTTGTTATATAAGTATTTGTTATGTATGTATTGTTGTTATATATTTGTGTAATTTTCCTGCAAGCACAAATTAATGGTAAGATGGTTTGCACTGTGATATTATTACTATTTATTGTTATTCACTTTAACAAATTGAAATTTTAGTCGCGTTACTGACGTCGTGCGTTCATATAGTTTTCCGCAGACCATTGTAACGTGGCTCGCCATAGTAGAAAACCTTCTAGACGTTGTATCTTGGATACATTTCGAGGTTTAGCTTGTGTTTCACAAACAGCAGTGTTGAGCCCTGAGGTCTTCCTCTGAAATGTCGCATATCTGAATCGACGCCAGAAGGAACTCTTGTGGCTGGCTCCGGGGAGCCACGGGCAGCGGGACCCAGAAGACAATGCAGCGAGGGCGGGTAAAGGGGTGTCGGGGTGGGACGCCTGGGGCGATGTGGTGGGTGGGGAGTGGCGGGATGGGGGAGCGGCGGGGATGCAGTTGTGGGGCGCTTAGGGCGGTGTGGTGGGTGGGGGGCAGCAGGGTAGGGTTGGCGTGATGGTGGAGCGGCGGGGGAGCAAGGCGGGGTGGGGGTGTTGGGAAGCGGCGGGGGCGGGCGGGCGGGCATGGTGGCGGGTTGGTAGGCGGAGGGGTAGTGGGACAGACAGCTGGGGCGTCAACGCGGTGCCATCAATCTCCCCTGCACCGCCTTCTAGTCCCAAGAGCCCGCCGCCTATGTCTGCTGGTGGACAGACGCATCTTGCCATCGTCCCGAGTTCCAGTTGCATGTTTTGCTTGTTATTGCGTATTCGTCTATTAGGAATATTGCCGCTGCCGCTCTTACCGATTTCTGTCACCCTCTCACCTATATTGTGCTCACTAATTTTTCTCTCTTTAGTACTCTTGTTATCGCGTCCTGTTTCATTCAGTACCAAGATATTCTTTTCCACTTATACTTTCTACATCTATTGTCAGAATTTGGTGTGGTACTTCACCACCTTCAAAATCCATGTTTGCTCTAATAGGATAATATTCAGCATTATAATTTATTCGTGCTTATCTCTTTACCTGTCTTAGGCAACCACTCTTTTTGCAATCTTCGATCACCTACTTACTTGTTACATATCTTCTCTTACGCGTGGTAATTTTCAGCTTCGCACAAAAGTATTCTTCACAGTCTTATTGGATTAATGATTTTCACCAAGGTCCTCCTGTGTGCAGAGCCTCTAAGTCATCCCTTTCTAATTTATAATCTGTGCTACCGTTTTGTCCTTCCGCTTCAACGTTCGTATTTGTTTCCATTAAATCATTTATTCATTCGCTCACCCTCGAATATTCATGATTTCCTCGAATCTCCAAGTCCACGTTTCTCCATTCCTCCCCTTCTCTCTGTCTTTCCGGTTGTCAGGCACTGATCTTCAAACAAACCACGCCTTCAACCTGGACATCTCTATTTCGGTCACCCATCATCCTCCTCCTCGTCACTTCACAAGTTCCACGGCCTGTCCCCCCGTCCCCCAAGCCCTTTCCCCACGATGCTCCCTTCTGCGGAGGAGTCACGTCTTGGTGCTAAGTTTTCGCGGCATTGTCCCGCGCCGCGCGTCATCTTCGCCCCGCCCCGCCCCCCTCCCCTCCTGCCACCCACACCCGTCGGCGCCCATCCGTCCTTCCCTTTTTTCTTCTTCTTCTTCTTTTATCTCCGCGCGCAGCTTTGTTTTATCTCGCCGTGTCGAGTTAAGCTCGAGTTTCGCGCCAGCCGCCGGCCCCCGGAAGCTCGCCTGCGCGGGGGATACATTTTTGAACATGTAGGATGCGCTGCCTCCGGGCGGGGCGGGGCGGTGCGCGGCGGTCGGTGAGATTACCAATCAGTCTGTGTCAGATTCCCGAACAGGTTGAGCCCTCCGTACGTAGTCTCTGGGCGCATGAATTCGCGGGATTCCTCAGGAAGCTACTTCAAGAGATGAGAGTCATCAATTTTGACGGAAAGTATGTATTATGGAAGACATCAAAGAGGTTTTTTTAGATTTACCTTTCAGGTATTTCGATTATGTTTAAAGTGTCGAAAAATGAAATATTAGACTGCAATTTTCATTTATTTACTTTTTGACTTGAGGGTATTATCTCCCAGAGGTGATATGTTTTGCTCATTTTTGCATATTTCTACTGTAAAACAATTTTCTGAAATGATATTAGGATATCTTTCCTTTTTAAAATATATGAAAGACATTTCTTAATTTGCATAGAAATGTTTCATTGTTTCGTGAATTTATTCAAACGTTCACGACAATAGTTTCAGTAATTTCCTGCTCTCCCAGAGCAATCGAACATCACAACTAACCTATTGTAATACGTAACTATTGATCTATCTACCTAACGCAGGTGGGTGTGACGACAACCTCTATATTCAGTAGAGTGCAGATCCCGATGGCAGTCAGTCGTGCGAATGAAATTCCAGATTGTTCTCATTATAACTACCTCTGTCGGATCAACACCTTAGAATCTGAAGGCAAATTTCTGAAAACCGCGATACCACTGGAATGGTTTTTTGTGGGACAGTGAATATTCCGTGAAAAGTGCTGGCAGAAAGAAGAGAATCCCCAAAATTTGCTTCTTGACAGGTTCCAACTTGGAGCCATTATCTCTTCAATCGACCAATGCTACTTTACATCGTGAATAAAATACTGTATTTCTCGCCTTATTTCGTACAATGATAACCATTTTCAAGCTTCGTGACGATCAAGTATCGCTGATTAGTATGAAATCCCTCAGCCCCAAGTTGGAAGAAAATTCCATCAGTCGGAGTCGAGTTGATTCGGAAATTCTCAGCGGAGAACAATGTACAGAATCGAAATGAATATGCCAAAGCGATGTAGATAATGTGGCTAAAAGGAGCTGTCTCTGAAGGGTTTCGATATTTCCTCCCACTCAACAAGACGTACACACTTCTAAAGTGTTTGAGAAACTGTATTCTCTGACAACTTTTGGAAACACTTCGCAGTTATTCGTTTCCTATTTGCGACTCGAAGTACGACGGGCATTTCAAGATTATCTAGCACTGCAACGAGAACAAATGCGAAATCGATACAAAGAGAACAGCGCACTGTTTCTTTCCGTTCAAACCAACATGAGTTTTCTCCTCGCGAACAAAAATAAACGACCGAAGTTGTTTTACATATCGCTTCATCACAAGAGAACTTGGGCCTCACGCTCGGCGCCATAGAAGTCGTATTTCGCCGCTGAATGCGGCGCCCTGCGCAGGAGACTGGCGGTTTCCATTTGTCAATCAGTATCGACAGAGCGCGCTCGGCTTTGTGGGCGCGGCGGATGGAGGGGGGGGGCTGATTCAGAAAGCTGCTTCCCAAGGGCTACATCTGGCGTCGAAAACTATGGTCCGATTAAAATAAGTTGGTGATTGACAGTTGCGAATGGAAAGGAGCGACGTTGACAGGTAGCGTACAACTGAGCACGTATTCCCGGGACACGAAAATACACACTTGAAATAAATGCTTATTAAAGTACCCAACTCGTGCACTCATATTGTATGAAGCTACAGCTTCCGAAGCACAACTGACAATCGCCAACTTATTTTAATCGGACCATACACGATTTTTTCTTAAAATAGAGCTCTCTTGTGAAGTGGAGGCATAGGAAATTCTCTTCTTATAATAAGGTCTGTGGCACATTCATGGTCGGGAAACCTGATAGTTGTAACATCTTCGAGCTCCTTCCATCCCTTAACACCAGTTAAATCGTTTATTGCATAACGCTATTTAAATTTAACCATTTGATTTCATTACGGAAGTCGGAGCTACCTTGCAACACCATCTCTGTGTCACCACGCTAACACAAAACGCTTCCTCTCTACAACAAACTCCACTTTGCTTTCCACCTACTGAATATAGTATATAAAATTACGTCCGTATCCGGCTAAACCCATTGTAATTCTATTTGTTTATTATATTTGTGATTACCAATGTATTTTTGTTTCTGCTTCGTACTACGTATTATACTAGTATACAAGTTTTCTAATAATTCGAGCCTCCTAACAACTACTAAGTAAGAACTTCAGCCTGCCACATTTCTCAGAATAAGTAATAAAATATAATACATATATTTAAATATTTAATAAATTGAATAATACCTACGACATAGTAGCATTTATAACCGGTTGGTTATCAAATTCGGAACGGCAGAGGTGGCTCTGGGCTCTAATTGATGTCACTGCAGTGCCTCTAGCCAGGAGGTCCTAGGGTTTCAGGATTTTCGACACGAGCTAGACTGTAAGGTGTAGATTTAACTAATTTACATTTTACGTTCATGATACAGCCAGTCAGTTTCCCTGAAGGAAAACGGGATGGGACAGACTTTGTTCGCGGCAAATGACCTGACTTTTTTTTGCTAGCTCACAAAAAGCACCTGCTGACAATATCCCTAAAAATATTTCAATTCACATTGTTAACTTCAGTAGCTATTTTAGTAAAGGGGTTATGTATCTAGTCGCTGATTCACTCAGCAATGTCATCTGTTATTGCGAATAATACGTTTTAATCTGCGAAACAACTATAAATTCGATATATATGATGTGCCTTTAATTTTATTTGCCTTAATAAATTGATATTCAGCGCGTCACTCAAGCGTTATTAAGTCTTTTTAATTACAATTCAACTCGAATGTGGAATATAAATGTTAAATATCATGAAAAGAGCTAAAATAAACATAAATTTGATACATTTATATTACCCATTGACAACTTCAATTTGGTGCTTCATCAAAATTCTTGTTTGTCATTTCTAATTAATGGCCTAGCCCATTTGATCGTACCCATTGATTGTATACACTATCGTATCGTATCCACTATAATAAATATTTCAGATATAAATAGCACTGTAGTGTTTAAAACTAAATTGTGAGACGCGCAGTTTTAATTATTGCTATTAGGGAAAAGAACACGTAATATATTGGACATGCTTGAGTGAAATGTCTGGGAACATGCAGATTGCAATGGCGCTTTTCAGCCGAGATTAGGGTGAAGTACTAAGACTCTTCGGACTTTGTTTCGGATTCCTTCGTTTTCTTTTTGTAATGCGGTTAGTTATAATCAGGCATATAAAACAGGTAAAAAGTTCCTGCTGCTTTTCCAGATATTTAGAAGGCTCGTGTTAGATTTCATCTTATATTTTCTTCTGATTGAGTCATAAACTGTATTAGAGTATATTCGTCGTCCTCTTGGGAAAATATACAAATATTACTAAGAGACATTTTGTATCAGTAATTCCAGCTGGGGTAATTGTCAACACAGCAATTTGAATATGCTGAAGCCTAGATTGCACAATGCGTAAATCTTAGGTATCTTGATGCCTAGTCCAGAACGTGGGGCGAAGACAACATCAGAGGTCCTCTCGCAAGAAGGATCCAGAACAACCGTCACGTGATACCGCTTAGTACAGTGTTGTCAAGGTCAATGCCACGAGCGGGAGTCCGCGGCACGAGTGCCACGACGAAATCTCCCCTTCATGTAGTTCGTCACCACGCCACCAGAGACAACGCCACCCCTATTGAAAAACGGCGGTGTTACTAATAGTTTCCTTTCCCGACGCTAGTTTTGCAGAGTAGCTCGTGACATGTTGCGGAGCCACTGACGCGTGCCACTGCCACCAGTAGAAACCTTGATACCACTGCTCAGTACGACGAGTTATGGCGGAACAAGTGACGATCTTCGGCGCGTTGTAAACAGTTCACCTTTGAAGGAAAACAAGGAGAGTCACTCAGGGCCGCCTAGACGTAACCGTAAGGGAATAACGTAGAACGGAAATAGGAGGGATGATGGAAGTTTTGGAAGTAGTAGTTCTTCCTTCGTTATCAGTACCGGAGTTAGACAATTTTGGGCCCGGGGCAATGCTGAAACTTAGTCACCCTCTTTCTTGCCCGAAAAAATATAATGTTATAGTTGTATCAAGAAACCACGAGTTATTTTATTATTTTATTTCAACAAATAAAACATTACAACAGTAAAGCTAGGAAAAATTTTTAGAAATATATTTTAAATAATAGTTTCAAGTGAAAGTATTTAGTGATCAAATAATACAATTTCCAAGCTAAAAAATTATGTTGAGTTAGTGTAAATTTAAATATAGGAAATAATAAATATGAATTTCAGTAGGATCTATTTAATGTTAGCGTCATTTGATTCATTTCAGGGAGTTCTACCGTATAAGTAATGACTATATTCACATTTCAGATTTTCTCGAGTTCTATTTCCTTTTTCAGATTTTTAATATTTTCCCCGTTAGTCCAGTCATCGGCACCTTGACTTGGGGGGCCCCGGGAGACCACCCGGTCTGCCCATGCCAAGCGCCTGCACTGGTTATAACTTACCACATGAGTCTGCCAATTCCAAAACGTCTCTTTTCCACTTTGTAAACATTACGGCAAATCACGTTTTTCTTATTAAAGTTTATTTCGTAGTTTATAATTAGTAACGTACTTATCTTCATTCGAGGTGAGAAATAAACTTTAACACGACAAACGTGATTTGCCGTGATGTTTACAAAGTGGAAAAAAGACGTTTTGGAATTGACAGACTTACATCTGTTCATTTATTGGTGAAGTGTTACTTCACTTGCCACCACTGACAGATTGCGAGAGCGAAGGAAGCCATTGGGGGTGAAGTCTTGGACAAGTCGCACCTGGTAGTCATTCCCAGCGCGTCTGTTTGACGGTCGAGAAATTAATATCCCCGCAGCGAGAGAAGTGGCGTTTGAAGGCGCCGGGGGGGGGCGGAGTGTGGCGTGACGCCCTAAGAAGGGCTTTCTCTCGCTCCGGGCCCGACACGGCATTCCGTACAAAATGAAGTGAATTTAAAACAAAGTTCCACCGCCACTTGCTTTCGTGGAGTGGGGCGAGGGTTTCGGAGGATTTGAAACGTCTACAAACAGTTACGTAAACTTTGTTAAATTGATGGGGGCGTATCGATCGAGAGGTAAAAGGGCTGCGGCGAATGCGGAACGGGGGTGGGGGAGGGGGAGGCAGCGGGGGGTGGGGTAAGACGGCGAAGGGTTGAAAGTAAGTCGGGGGCGGTTTGACAACGCGGGCTGGCAGCGCGGTAACAGAGGTCGGTAAAACTTCTGCTGGTGGACGGGGGGCAAAAAATCCAGGGAAGGAATGTTTGAGGTACCAGGGAAGTCATATTGCTGAATTCTAGGAATGTGTAACGTCGATCGTCAGTAACTTCGCAGTAGGAATTGCGAGGAAAGCTGGTAAATAAAGCATAGGAGCATCTGTTCGCCATTTGCTTGTCGAGCATTTTTAAAAAAAATTGTAATCATCGTAATTATTTATATTATTAATCGTCGCAACGCATCTCTAAGCTCCTGGCCGAGCATTTGTCGCCTTTGGGAGTAATTCTCCATTAATATTCGTTATTCATGTACGTTTCGTCAGTCAGTTGTCCAGAGGACTGCAGGCAACATCTCCACGTACGCGCCTCCTACGCCAGGCGCCCAGAATTGATAAGGAATTAGGACAGGGGTAGGGTTTCGGACGCTTCACAGGGTTGGAGTAACCACTATAAAGCAGGACTTGTGTGTTGTTGGAACAAATTTCATAGGAGCTTGTCCGGGACTCGATCCCGGGCCTTCTGGGTGAAAGGCGAGCTTCTTCGCTCTGAGTCACGAGCACCTTTGTGGGACTCAGTGGCGCAGACTGGGTACTGATGAAAGAAGACAATTTGAGAACAGCTGTGCGAAGATGGAAGCAGTAAGACCAATCTGGTTTGGGTGAGATGTTTTGGGCGCGCCAGGAAGAAATCGAGCTGATGAAGCTCCAGCAGTATGCGCTGATACCATGAAATAAGTTAAGAAAAAAGCAGCGTACACTAACTAGGCTGTTGAGATTCACTGACATGATGGAAATTGAGAGCGTAGGCTTCCGCGGCCGGAGTCAATATTAAGTTGGCTGTCCGGGTGACGCCGCGTCCATGGCAAAGGTGCCGACGTTTCGGTCGCCATTCTGCATTACGCCCCTGAAGAAGGTCGCAGAATGGCGACCGAAACGTCGGCACCTTTGCCATGGACGCGGCGTCACCCGGACAGCCAACTTAATAATGATGGAAATTGTGTTTTGGTTATGATGAGGTAAAGAAACCTCGAAACTGTTGCTGGATGTATTTACATTAAAGTTTATAATTATTAAAAAATAAAGTCTGTTTCAATAATAATTTGACCAAATTAAATACGATTAAATAGATTTAAGTATATACAGACTTAATATGATAAATAATTATTCTAGTTACCACTAAGCGTGGGATCTCTATTGATACTATGCAGTGCATCTTGCTGTACTCTTCCTGTAATTATACCTCTCTCATTGGAATTATTTTTACGTAGTAGTTATTTATACAACAGTTTTTGATAAGTATATCCTACGGTGTGAGTAGAATTTCTTATGAAAAGAGGCTGCTATTAATGTTTTAATTTTAATAATGAAATGCTTTACTTTATTTCATCGCTAGTATTACGAATTTATCGAAACACCGCACTTTCTTCGGGAATGGTTGAACAGAGAGTTTTTATACACAGAACACTATAATCGGTCTTTACTCTGTACTCTTGCCTTTACTCTGTAATCGAGTTGTCCTTATTTTTTGATATTTTTATTGCAACTCGCAAATTAAATAAAACCTAACATACTAGTGGTTTGTGCAAAAGGTAGGTATAACAAATTACGCTGTATTGCCTATAGTTTAACGATATTCATTAATAATTAAATCAGGGGATGAAATGTGAAAGAACAAAATAAATTAAAATACACACATTTTTATTCACTTTAATTTTTATTCTTCAAAACGCCTGGAATCATGTAAAATATTACTACAATTTTCCATTTTTATAACTCAGAAATTCATTACATTTCTTTGAAATGCCTATAAATGTGAATGAGTTTCTAAAAGCTCAGAAATGAATTGATTTAGAGGTTAAACAAGCAGCGCCTGCCATTGAGGGCTGTTTAGGAGAGACTAACATTTTAAACAGCAATGTCTCACGTGACGTGATATTCACGGGCGAAGGTTGACACTACTGGGTAACCGAGGCGCGCGTCGGGGCTGATGAAAATAAGTTGGTTAACAATTCCAAAAGTGCGGGAGAGAGCACGCCGGCCCGGGAAGGAACGTAGGACAAGGGCGAGGAGGAGGAGGTGGTGAGGAATGGGGTGGGGGAGCCATCAATCACTCGGGAGTTCCGCCCAACTCGCGGTAAAGCGGAGCGCTTGTAAGGCGCGTTGGCCTTCGCGGTCGCGACGTAGTAGAGAGCTCGCATTAAGACTTGCTAGGCAGTTTGTTCCTAGTGAAAGGAACTTCATGATAAATTAAGTTTACTTTGGTGATAATTTCATTATTACTATATCCTTTCATAAATGTGCTCAATTAACACTTACCCTAGTATGGGGTCGTCCATAAATTACGTGAAGTTAAAAATGGAGGGAGGGGGTTTGAGGGAACGTTACGCGTTACATAGTGGTAAGGTGTGTTAGTTTATTATTACGTAATGCTGATATTTAAAAAAAAAATTCAACATTTTCTGAAATAATTCCTTTTATTCGGCCTTGTACCAAACAATTAAAATATTAAATTAAATTAAAAATAAATAAAAAATAATTAGGTATACATTGTAACTAGAAATATTTTTATCATAAATAGAAATATTTTTTCGTCAATGTTATGCTGATTGAATCTATTAGATTATGAAGAAAATATTAAAAAACTAATGCATATTCTAGAATCCAATTAAATGGGACCTGTAGATTCTAAAAATGTTACTTGACTCAAAACTAGTCTTTAAATCATCATATTAGATTTCTTTCCCGAAATATATTTTTCATCTCCTTTGATATTTTAAATGTCTTTTTGTTTCAGCTTTTCCCCAAAATGCATTAAAAATATTACAAAAATCTGAAAGAGAGTTAAGAGTTAAGAGAGTTAATCATGTTAAATTGGAGTTTCATGTTTTCTTGTACGTGTGTATTGACTGCTGTTGTTTCTGTTGTAAGATTTGGGGTCTGTTTCATTCATATCTTTCACAATGAATTCCACAAGTAAGAGGAAACATATTTCAGCCGTTCTTGTCTCAGCAGCACTTACTACCTTTAATTGAAGTGTCCGTATTAAAGGGAGCGTCACCTAGACGAAAATACTCGTGTGTTATACAATCAATGACTACCGAAAAACTTTTGACCAACTTTATCCAGATCCATTCTGTCATGTTCAGTCTACCTCTGATTATCATATTTTCCGTACGAATTGCGAGCAATTAGTGTACTGTTTCAAATACGAGACCCATTGGCTATTAAGATGACGGTGAATCTAACCATATTTGAAATATTTGACATTGTGTGAGACTACGTTTGTAAAAGTTTTCAATATAAACAAACTTACAAAAAATCACTAAAAATATAAAAAAATAATCTCATAATCCATTTCATGAAGTAAATGTTTTGTATGAATGTAGATCATAAAAGTAATGTTGATCAAATTTTATTAAAAGAAAGTGACTCTATTTACATTGTTAACTCACTCTAACTGGGATAAATATTTATTTATAAGAATCGTTCATCACCCGAATCCGCCAACTTAGTACGGTAAAGGTACGGTACGGAAAACCGCCAACTTAGTACGGTACGGAAAAAACTATCGCCTCCTACGGACGCTGCTGGCGACGAGCGTGAACGGAATCAAGACATGGAAAAATAAGGGTGAGTTACTCCGGTGCACCAATTTTGACTCGTTCTGCGCAACACTAGTTTGCATCACGAACCACGTGACCACAGCACGGGCACTTCGTTTGAAAAGCCAGACCAGTGGCAGGTCGCCATGTTGCATGGAGAGCGAGATGTGTTGCGAAGCATTTCGAAAGTGGTACAAAGTGATAATTTTCAATTGTAACTAACCAAAAACTAACACAAAAACTAACACGATGAAAGTGAACAAAACGCAGTATGTAAAAAAATGCTTCATAAATCTGTTTATATCTTGTAACGACGTGATAATTTTGATATTTGGCTGGCTGCATTTAAAATTACCGCTAATGACGCAGACTGGTTGCATAAAGAAAGGTTACATTAATTACAGACAATCAGATCAGGTGATAATAAAATATATTTCATACAAAGTTGAAGAAAAACGAAGTTGGAGTTGTACAGGTTGGAGTTTCACAATGTTTCAGAGATCATTTGTCTCCATCATCAGGTACATTTTGGCTTATATTAAATATAAGTTTTACGTTTGTGAATAGTAAGTAAAACAAAAGAATTAATTCTTTATGCAATGAAGAATAGACAATCAATAAAAACTTATTGACGCAGACTGGTGTCTGAAGCTCATTGGCTGAAGTCGCATACGATGTGTAAGAGCGTCCCCCCTCCCCTCGCATTCACTCGAGCGCCTCATGTGAGTGCGAGCGGGCAGTTTAGCGATTTCGCATGCGTTCCAAACACTGCTCGGCCGACCGCGCGCCTGCCCATGAATTTGCCTCGCGCTTCTCCACTCGTTTGTTCAGTTTACAGCTTGCTCGACCACTGCGCGACCTCGCAAGCTCGACCCTTGCGTGACCACTCAGTCGTTCTCTCGACCGTTCATTTCCTCTCTGCCCCGGCCACTACTCGCTTCACCGACATTTTGCTCGCTCCCTCGACAGCGTACTCGCTCGCCCGATCACTCGCTCACCCCCCACGACCACTTGCTCGCTCCCTCGACAGCACGCTCGCTCGCCCGACCACTCGCTCGCTCCCTAGACCTCTCGCCCGCTACCTCGACCACTGGCTTACCTCGCCCGACCGCACGCTCGCTTCTCAACCACAAGCTCGCCCGCTGAACGACTCGCTCGCTCCCTTGACTACACGCTCGCTTTTTCGACCATTGTCTTATTCGCCCGCGTGCTCGCCCATCCACTTGCTCAGTCTCACTTCCATACGCTCGTCCGACAACTCGCTCGCACCCACGACCACTCACTTTCTCGCCCGACTACTCGCTCGCACCCACGACCACTCACTTGCTCGCCCGACTACTCGCTCCCTCTCTGGACTACTCGATTGCTCGCCCGACCGCACGCTCGCTCGCCCGTCCACTCGCTCAATCCCACGACCACTCGCTCGCCCGACCACTTGCTCGCACCCACGACCACTCGCTCGCTCCCACGACCACTCGCTCGCTCCCACGACCCCTCGCTCGCCCGACCTCTCGCTGGCTCCCTCGACCACTGGCTTACTCGCGCGACCGCTCGCTCGCCCGCCCGCGCCGCCTGCGCTGGCTTGCTTTGCTTCCGCGTGCGGCCGGCCGCTCGCCGCCGAGGTCAAGGGCAGGCTCTCGCGCGCACGTCGCTGTGCGTGGGTGGAATGCGCCGGCTCTCATTCGCATCGATCCACAGTGGGCGCCGGATTTTGTAGCACTTTGACTGTTCAGTTTTCATCACGCGTGTTGAATTAATTAATATAGAATATCAACTTTGAAATTAAAATTGCCGTCTGTTATTCATATGTTTTTTAAAGAAACTAATACAAACAAGTTTACGAAGAAACTCCAAATATTTGATCATTTCCTTATGAAATTATTAAAAAGATTGGATCCATTGTAAATATTTTCTTGAGCGATAATATACATCAAAATTTTACATGAATGAGGGGCCTATTCTGAGAGATGGTGGCTGACTCGATGCGTAGACGATAATGATCACACGGGCATTGATGGGGCGACGCTGAAATGAGAGCCAGAGAAAACACTGAAAAAACAGTTGTACAACCGATTTGTTCTTAGGATTGAAGGGTCGGTATTTAATCCCTGTACTTACGGATAGAAGGCTAGGGCGCTACCTTGCGGCCCCAGCAATAGTTAAGTACATTTGCAGCAAAGTTACAAAAGTAAATTTTGATTTGCGAAGTGAGCACTTTTAGACACTTTTAGCCACTGTGGAGGCAAAATGTCTGCGATGGTGTAGACAAGTGCGTCGTACAGATGAGGGAAGGTGGCCAAAAAAATAGAAATTATCGAATGGACCCCTGCTGAAAGAAGAAAGATGAAGAAGAGGAAGTCCGAGGAGGCTCACTGGAAGGATGCAGTAAATAAAGCGATGGACGCAAGAAACCCCGCAAGAAAACGACTGGGAAAATCGTAGCAAAATGGAAGCTAGGATGCGATAAGCGACTCTTAAGTAGTAATAAATTCGCACAAAGAGCTAAAAGAACAAATAAATTGTGCATTTTGAATCCAGTTGTTTTCGGTTTTTATATTTAATTCTTTCCTTAAAATTTTTATTTTTAAAATTTGCAAAAACGTGTATGTCTATTGTTTGAGTGAAAGGCGTACGTTCTAGAAACAGTGACATCCGCCGCTCGCGCCCTGCTACCAACCCTTGCACAGCTCATCCCTTCCCACGCGGCCGTAAAGAACGACACCCGGGCGGAAACGGCCCCGCGGCCACATTCGGCTCCGCCCCGTCCCTGCGCCCGCGACGTTCCACGTGGGGCGGCACGTGGGGGTCCACGTGGCGCCCGGGGCTTTACAGCTAATGACACTAAAACGGGAAGTGATCCTGGCGCGGCGTCGTAAGCGAGTGGGTGTTTGAGTGCGGGCGCGCCCGACGCGGCCCTCCAGCGGAATTCGTCTTCTTTCGTCCGCTCCAAGACAACGCGACGGAGTGCGGGTGGAGTCATTTTTGTGAAGGTGGATTTATGTTGCTTCGCAAGCTATACTTGAAAAAATTTTCTCTCTGCTTCACAAATCTACTGCATAAACCTTAACACGAATTTCAAACGACCGAAATAATCGGTGTTCGTTGTAAGAAATGGTGTTATCCAATTATTTACTTCCTATTATTCCTATTATGCATCCTTATCCGGGCATACAATTTTTGCTTGTTACTACGGAATTTGTGTTGAGTACGTGCCAACGAGGGTTTTACTGTATTACAATTTAATGAATTCAATGTTTATGAAATATAAATTGCAAACTTTACAATCAAAAGACGAAATTTTTATTTCCGTTTCCCCTCAAACGCATTTTTATGACTATTTCACCCTCCCGAACACCAACTAATAGAGCCCGTTCCCCAGGTGAAGACAGTTCTGGACAATTCTGCAAAATTGGTTTTTGCTGGTAATCATTGTTGGAGTAAGTAAAACCAAGGAAGTCACAAACGTTTCCGCGAAGCATTTCATGCATTGCATTACAATAATTATGTGAAACTTCTGTCGAAGTTTGGCCTTCTAGTGTTTGTAGCTTTTATTCTTTGTGGAGTGGAAGGCATTTTTCGTAAAAGAAGTCTGTTATATCGACTTAAACGCAACGAAAAGTAGGAACCAAAAGCCACTCTTAAGGCGTCCATTAATGATTTTACAATCTGCCGTCCGTTAACCCTTAACCACCCTAGAACTGTACGAGTGACGTGCACGCCGTAGTATGGCCTCTGCGTACTCTCGATTAAAATAATTTTTGGAAAGAATCGAGAATGATCATGATTTCGTTCTTCCTGAACAATCCTTGTGTGAAAACATATATTATTATTACCAATGTATTCCTGGAAACATTGCAATGGAAAGAGTTTACATAAAGCACGAATGAAAACCGTATTATGTACTTTATTTCACATTATCATTTATACATACCAGTGGCGTAGCGTCAGGGGACGCTGAGATGCTGAGCATCCCCGTATATAAGAACCTTAAATACTGTATTGATAATCTTACAAGTGGTCTGTTGAGCGAAATACGTTTTGTATTAATTTTAAATTGATTTCCTATGATTGAATTCGGCGGGCTGTTGAAGCTGGCCTCTGATTGCGTGGAAGCTAAAATGCTTCAGCGTCTGCCGCCAGATTGCGACGAGCAATGACGCATGCGCAGATGGCGAGGTTCCCCTCTCCCCTCTTCACCCCTGGCCGAAACCCGACTGCTTTACGCTAGCGTCTACTGCGGAAAGAAGCTCGTTTGTGCACGAGAGCGCAGCACACTTCAGGCGTTCAGTAAATTATCTTTCTCTCTCTCACTCGGGAGTCCCCCCTTGGTCATGGTCAAACTGTAGAAATAGTGCCTGACTACTATTTCTTAATTAATATCCAAGAAATTGTATTATCTCTTAAATAGATTACATATTATTTAAGTCTGCAATGTATAAATTAACAAATGGTCTTATTCGTTAATTATAAGTATAAGAATTAAAGCTGAGCCATTGTATAATTTGCTTTCAAGACATCGGCAGCCCTGACTGCTGTGAGGATTTTGTGGGAAGAGCCTACACCGTCGTAAGCAATCGAGATCGTGGAAGTAGTTCCAGTGTATCTGCCTTGTGTTGCGTTCGCCTGTTAGATGAAGTAGTTGATAGTGACATTTTGTGTGTTATTGTTGAGCATCCCCAAACGTGTGAGTCACGCTACGCCACTGATACATACCACTGCTAGAAGAAACCTGGAGAGAAAGTAAGTCATCTCTAAAGGTAAGAAGTCCTTCAAAATATTTACGGCGTCATTTTAGGCTTATAAACATTACAGGTTTGAGTTACAAATAATATTATTGTATTTCTCGTGAACAACAAAGGAAATGTAGTTCTTAGACATAGGCTGACGCATCTCGCGGAAAATGTTGAATCACTCTCTGTTCTCTTATTATGAATCAGTCCGCTCTCACACTCGGACAATGATGACTTGTACAGCCGACTCCTACGAAAGCGTCCTCAGTTTGCGTTTGGACCTCGGTCTGAGCCGCAGGGCTGGCCGCACAAGGAAGAACATGCAGCGACGATCATATTTCACTACGCGACTCCGCTTCACCGACTCGGCGAGTCAAACGTCCTCCCCCCTCCAACCCCGCTCAATCCCTTCCACAGAAGGACAAACGGCAAAAAAGACGCGGCCGGAATGAAAGAACTAAACAGGGCAAATTAAAGACGCGGGCAGGAGGCACACACGAAATGAAACGCCGCTGAAGAGGACGGACGGGACGAGACGAAGAAAGAAATAGTGGGGAGGGGCGGGAGGGAGTAAGAAGAGACGGGGAAAAAGGCGGCAGCCTCGACAGGCGTAGGCGGATGGTGGGAGGGGGGGAGATTTCGTGCGTAATGAAACAGCGCCGTGCTCAAGGAGCGGCAGGGAGGGGAAGGGCGAGAAGAAGTGACGAAGGAGCTGTCACTTGCTGGGGAGAGGAACGAATCGGATGTCGGGCAACACGAGACGGAGGTGGAGTGGACAACACTCGCACTGGAATATAGCATTAAGAGAATCAAATGCATGTAAGAATATGTGATTTAATTAAATAAATAAAGAGGATAATTACAAAACTATATTATCTAAATTTAGTGTCTCGTCATTCTGTTGTGGAATTTTATTCTTGTTGCCATCTTATTCTGCCATCAATCGCAAATATCGCATGTCAATATTGTTAGAAAAGACGAACCAAAGGAACCTATTATGAAACGTTATGGAATATACGCCTTTCAAGAATGATGTGCTAATTTTTTTGGCACTATGCGGCTTTAAAACGAATGAATTACAAAGAAAGTGAATACATTTCCCGCTCAGTAATGAGACATCTTCACTACTGTGAATGTACTTTGTCACTCCAGTCTGTCGCCCTATGGCCGTGCCATGGCGTCTCAGTCCAAAGGCCCATGGGGTCGACGGTGGTAAGGAGGTCTCAACACATTGAACCATTTATTGCCAATCTCTTACCTGCACTTTCTGAACCACTAATGTGAACTGGGATATGACAGCGAAAATTAACAGGTAATTTCCTCCCTGCGGGAATCGAATCCGTGGTCGCAGCAAAGGCAGCTATAGCTCTCTATCAGAGTCAAAACAACAACAACCAACAACAACCTACTTTGCTAGTTGCTAGCCGTAGGTCACGGGAGACTGGGGGCACATACTACATTCCTATGTATTCGTGGTTACTTCAACTATTTGTCACATTTCTACTAATATTTGCATATTCGAATGTAAATAATATTATAAAATAGTAATATTAGTAATATATGCATCAGCAACGACCTAGATAAATATTATAAATATAAGTAATATTCTGTGGTTGTTTATTACCACTTATTATCATTTATGCCACTACAAATGCCGTAGTAAGGTTGGGTATGCACGCGATGAATCCAGTCGGTAACCGAGTTGGGCGATCCGCCGTGGACAAGCGTCGGGACGCGTGGGCGTGGCGGGCGACGTCGCCAAGGCAGAGAGCGGGTGGGCGGGGCCCGGGGCGGGCGCCAGCCGGCGCGGCCCGGGCCGCCGTGATAGATTAATTCTTTTTTGCCGCGAGCCGGCCGG
>JAHLJT010008756.1:122472475-122501882 GCA_031308135.1 Acheta domesticus
GATCCATTGTAAATATTTTTCTAAGCAATAATATACATCAAAATTTTAGATGAATGAGGGGGCCTATTTTGAGAGATGGTGGCTGACTCGATGCTTAGACGATAATGATCACACGGGCACTGATGGGGCAACGCTGAAATGAGAGCCAGAGAAAACGGCAGAAGTCTGGAAAAACAGTTGTACAATCGAATTGTTCTTAGGATTGAAGGGTCGGTATTTAATCCCTGTACTTAGGGATAGAAGGCTAGGGCGCTACCTTGCGGCCCCAGCATTTGCGGCAATGGTATGGACGTACTATGATGGTATGGACAAGTGCGTCGTGATAAGGGAAGATGAAAAAAAATCGAATAAACCCCTGCTGAAAGAAGAAGAAGAGGAAGTAGGAGGACTCACTGGAAGGATGCAGTAAATAAAGCGATGGACGCAAGAAACCTGCAAGAAAAACGACTGGAACAACCGTAGCAAATGAAAGCTATGATGCGATAAGCGACTCTAAGTAGTAATAAATTTGCAAAATGAGCTAAAAGGATAAATAAATCGTGCATTTTGAATCCAGTTCTTTTCGTTATTATATTTAATTTTTTTCTTTTCTTAAACTATTTTAAAAATTTGCAAAAATGTGTATGTCTATTGTTTGAGTGAAAGGCGTACGTTCTAGAAACAGTGACAGCCGCCGTTCGTGCCCTGCTACCAACCCTAGCACAGCTCATCCCTTCCCTCGCGGCCGTAAAGAACGACACCCGGGCGGAAACGGCCCCGCGGCCACATTCGGCTCCGCCCCGTCCCTGCGCCCGCGACGCTCCACGTGGGGCGGCACGTGGGGGTCCACGTGGCGCCCGGGGCTTTACAGCTAATGACACTAAAAGGGGAAGTGATCCTGGCGCGGCGTCGTAAGCGAGTGGGTGTTTGAGTGCGAGCGCGCCCGACGCGGCCCTTGAGCAGAATTCGTCTTCTTTCGTCCGCTCCAAGACAACGCGACGGTGTGCGGGTGGAGTCATTTTTGTGAAGGTGGATTTATGTTGCTTGGCAAGCTATACTTGACAACATTTTCTCTCTGCTTGACAAATCTACTGCATAAACCTTAACACGAATTTCAAACGACCGAAATAATCGGTGTTCGTTGTAAGAAATGGTGTTATCCAATTATTTACTTTCTATTATTCCTATTATGCTTCTTAATCGGGACATACAATTATTGCTTGTTACTATGGAATTTGTGTTGAGTTCGTGCCAGCGAGGGTTTAGTGTATTACAATTTAATGAATCCAATATTTATGAAATATAAATTGCAAACTTTACAAGTAAAACACGAAATTTTATTTCCGTTTTCCCTCAAACGTATTTTTATGACTATTGCCTCCTCCCGAACACCAACGAAAAGAGCCCGTTCCCCAGGTGAAGACAGTTCTTGACAATTCTGGAAATTGTTTTTTGCTGGTAATCATTGTTGGAGTAAGTAAAACCAAGGAAGTCACTAACGTTTTCCGCGAAACATTTAATGCATTACACTACAATAATTATGTGAACGTTCTGTCGAAGTTTTGCCTTCTAGTGTTTGTAGCTTGTATTCTTTGTGGAGTGGAAGGCACTTTTCGTAATAGAAGTTTGTCATATCGACTTAAACGCAACGAAAAGTAGGAACCAAAAACCACTCTGAAGGCGTCCATTAATGACTTTACAATCTGCTGTCCGTTAACCCTTAACCACCTTGGAGCTGTACGAGTGCCGTGAACGCCGTAGTACGACCTCTGCAAACTCTCGATTAAAATAATTTTTGGAAAGAATCGAGAATGATCGTGATTTCGTTCTTCCTGAACAATCCTTGTTGTGTGAAAACATACATTGTTATTATTACGAATGTATTCATGCAAAAATGCATTTCCTGGAAACATTGCAATGGAAAGAGTTCACATAAAGCACGAATGAATACCGTGCTATGTACTTTATTTGACATTATCATGTATACATGCCACTGCTGGAAGAAACCTGGAGAGAAACTAAGTCGTCTGTAAAGGTAAGAAGTCCTTCAAAATAATTACGGCGTCGTTTTAGGCTTATAAACATTACAGGTTTCAGTTACAAATAATATTATTGTATTTCTCGTGAACAACAAAGGAAATGTAGTTCTTAGACATAGGCTGACTCATCTCGCGGAAAATGTTGAATCACTCTCTGTTCTCTTATTATGAATCAGTGCGCTCTCACACTCGGACAATGATGACTTGTGCAGCCGACTCCTACGAAAGCGTCCTCACTCTGCGTTTGGACCTCGGTCTGAGCCGCAGGGCCGGCCGCACAAGGGAGAACATGCAGCGACGATCATATTTCACTGCGCGACTCCGCTTCACCGACTCGGCGAGTCAAACGTCCTCCCCCCTCCAACCCCGCTCAATCCCTTCCACAGAAGGACAAACGGCAAAAAAAGACGCGGCCGGAATGAAAGAACTAAACAGGGCAAATTAAAGACGCGGGCAGGAGGCACACACGAAATGAAACGCCGCTGAAGAGGACGGACGGGACGAGACGAAGAAAGAAATAGTGGGAGGGAGTAAGACGAGACGGGGAAAAAGGCGGCAGCCTCGACAGGCGTAGGCGGACGGAGGGAAGGGGGAGATTTCGTGCGTAATGAAACAGCGCCGTGCTCAAGGAGCGGCAGGGAGGGGAAGGGCGAGAAGAAGTGACGAAGGAGCTGTCACTTGCTGGGGAGAGGAACGAATCGGATGTCGGGCAACACGAGACGGAGGTGGAGTGGACAAAACTCGCACTGGAATACAGCATTAAGAGAATCAAATGCCTGAAAGAATATGTACGATTTAATTAAATAAATAAAGAGGATAATTATAAAACTATATTATCTAAATTTAGTGTCTCGTCATTCTGTTATGGAATTTTATTCTTGTTGCCATCTTATTCTGCCATTAATAGCAAATATCGCTGTCAATATTGTTAGAAAAGACGAACTAAAGGAACCTTTTATGAATCGTTATGGAATATACGCCTTTCAAGAATGATGTGCTAATTTGCTTAGCTCTTAATTTAATTTGCTTGGCCCTATGCGGCTTTAAAACGAATGAATTACAAAGAAAGTGAATACATTTCCCGCTCAACAATGCGACATCTTCACTACTGTGAATGTACTTTGCCGCTCCAGCCTGTGGCCGTGTCATGGCGTCTCAGTCCAAAAGCCCCTGGGGTCGGCTGTGGTAAAGAGGTCGCAACCCATTGAGCCATTTGTTACCAATCCCTTACCTGCACTTTTTGAACCACTAATGTGAACTGGGATATGACAGCGAAAATTGACGGGTCATTTCCCTGCTGCGGGAATCGCGTGGTCGCAGCAAAGAAAGCTATAGCTCTATCAGAGTCAAAACAACAACTACAACTACAACCTAGTTTGCTATCCGTAGGTCACGGCGGACTGGGGGGCACATACTACATTCCTATGTATTCGTGGTTACTTCAACTATTGTCACATTTCTACAAATATTTGCATATTCTAATGTAAATAATATTATAAAATATTAATATTAGTAATATATGCATCAGCAACGACCTAGATAAATAATATAATTATAAATAATATTCTGTCGTTGTTTATTACCATTTATTATCATTAATCCCACTACAAATGCCGTAGTAAGGTTGGAGAGGCACGCGATGAATACAGTCGGTAACCGAGTTGGGAGATCGGCCGTGGACAAGCGTCGGGACGCGTGGGCGTGGCGGGCGGCGTCGCCAAGGCAGAGAGCGAGTGGGCGGGGCCCGGGGCGGGCGCCAGCCGGCGCGGCCCGGCCCGGCCCGGCCGCCGTGATAGATTAATTCTTTTTTGCCGCGAGCCGGCCGGCCGTTGCCGCCGCCGCCTCCCTCGCCCCCGCTTCGGCTTCCAACCCCGCCGCCGACTCCTCCTCCGCCACCGCCACATATTCCTTCTTCCTTGTCGCTACCGCCACCGTTCCCACCGCAGCCAATGCCGCCGCCGCTACCACCTTCTCCTCTCCCGACCTACTGTCACCGCCTCCGCAGTCGCCGCCCCCACCACCTCTAAAGCAACCTCCTTCTCCTCCTCCTGTGTCACCATCGCCACGTCGTCATCCCCCGCCATCTTCTTCTGCCACAGCACCTCCTCCTCCACCACTACCGCCACCTCCTCCTTCACTACCAGCACCTCCTCCACCCCCCCGCCTCCTCCTTCTCCTCCACCTCCTCCTCCTCCACTACCGCCACCTCCAACTCCTCTCACAGCTACCTCCTCCACCTTCTCCTCCGCCACCTCCTCCTCCACTACCAGCACCTCGTCCTCCCCCAACAGCTACCTCCTTCTCCACCTCCTCCTCCCCTCACAGCTCTCTCCTCCACCTCCTTCTCCTCCGTCACTACCGCCACCCTCCTCCTCCACCTCCTTCTCCTCCTCCTCCACTACCACCACCTCTCCTCCCCTCACAGCTACCTCCTCCTCCACCTTCTCCTCCACCAGTACCGCCACCTCCTCCTCCACCTCCTTCTCCTCCGTCACTACCGCCACCTCCTCCTCCACCTCCTTCTCCTCCTCCTCCACTACCACCATCTCCTCCTTCTCCCACAGCAACCTCCTCCTCCGCCACCTCCACCTCCTCCACCGTCACCTTCTCTTCCTGCCACAGCAACCTCCTCCTCCACCAACTCCTCCGCTGTCATCGCCACCTCCTCCTCCCCCTCCGTCACCACCGCCACCTCCTCATTCTACGCCACACCTCACTGCCTCTTCCTCCTCCGCCCTCCGCCCTCCCTCCTGTTCTCCGCCGCCGCCATTGCCACCGCCGCCGCTGCTGTCGCTGTCGGCGAGATTAGGATCCGGCGGCGGTGGCGTCCGATTCCAGCCTCGCCCTCCCGCGGCACGCGGGCGCCACGCGGGCAGAGAACATCGACCGCGCGGCCCCGCGGCGACTTAGGCGTTCGGTCTGGTTGGGGGAGGACCACCAATGTATAGAATTAGATTATTTTTTTGAAACCGTCCACTACTCTAGTAGACATTCTTCGCTGCTAAGGCTCCATTGTGCCATAGACCTCCCACCTCTCGCACTGAGACACTCTCTCAGTCTGAATCAGTGAAAACTACTGATTGGACAGTGACTATTCACTGATAGTGTCAGTTATAACCCTGCCACTGACAATCAGTGAATTGAACTGAACTAATCAGTGAAAATTGGGTCCACTTTTTGAATCAGTGAAACTTCATTGTTTGAATCAGTGAAATCTGTGAAAACAGCAGCACGTGAACGACTGAACCATCAGTGAGCGATGGTGGCGCGGCACTTTTACCGCTGACGATCAGTGAAACGCTGGCGGTCATTATGCAAAGGTTCGCATATTCGCTGATTGTCAGCGAAACTACACATTTACTACGACTGAAGATATCAGTGACTTCGGCTCTCACTGATTGAATCAGCGACAATTTCACTGTTTTCAGATTCAGAAAGCACACTACTGTGAATTGGCTGTAACCAAATTCTGGGTTGAAAGAAATATCACTAATTCTACGGAAGGAAAACGGTTTCGGCTGTTTAAACACCGCAGGAGATTTTGTTTCCCTGTGTGGGTCAGTTACAGAATTCACTTCTAGAGTCAAGGGTTCTCAGAGGAAACATCACTTAATTCTTATTTACGTGCATGTTTTGCATAGTTTCTTTATTTTCTGAAAGAATTTTTACGTAAGGACTTCGGATGAACTCCATGACGGCACATACGGTACGTGATACTGACCTTTTCAAAGGAGGTTCCCTTGAGTGCCCTTTTGAATAATGACACTTTGGATTCAACGTTCTCGATTTGTTTAATTTTTTATTTAAATTGAATTATGGCGTTTGGGACTGGGAACGCTGAGACGCATTCTTCACAACCGCACCTAGCGGATACTGTGTATGGACGAGTGAAAACGTCAATCATTTGTCTTCTATTTTTGTTGAAACTACGATTGTAAGATTGAGAATTGGATTGTAGAATGTGAAAAGATTTGCCAAAAGTTTAATGGGGAAGCACAAACATCCATTGTTGACGCCAACTTAAGATTATGCAAATCGAGTTGGTTTGAATTAAAGGCGGATTTCCTATGATTCATGTTCAGAGGAGTGGGTGTTGTAGAATTTTAATTAATGAACATTTTAATGCGTACTTTATTAGACTACATATGCGAATTCTAACACAGGGAAAATTGGAAATCTAGTATACATAAGCATCCTCAAGTATATCGTGTTTTTGTGTATTTCAATATTCTAAATTCATTATACGATATTTCAATGCTCCTCCCGAGCAATAAGGACTTAAAAGTAGTGATTTTCTATGCTTAACATGAAACGAGTAATTTCATCAATCTTAGAAACATGATAATATGTAATACATGAAAAATGAATTTGGCCTTAAGTTAGACTAGTGTTTGATTTAAATCGCGATTTAAATAAGGTGATTTTTGAAAAGTAATAACTGACTTAAATCATTTTTAATATTGTTGAAGTAAATATTCATTTTGTGTTTATTTCAAAGAACTATGAAACATTATTTCGTAAATAATAGTATGTGATCAGAAAAGCGGATGCAAATGACACAGATATACAACTAAAAATTTATTTCAGAACGAATATCATTTAAAACTACTGGTGTTACAGCAGCACATACTTTCGCATTTTTTCTAAATTTTGCAATTTTCGAAAAGTCAGACACTTCAACAAAAATGAGAGCCGTGCCCCGGAATGTTTTTATGAATTGCATTAATTTCACGCCCATATAGTCACTGTAGCAAATAATTACATCATCATTTTTGTATTTGGTTTCTTAATGAATAAATTCAACATCAGACGGAATATTTTTAAATTTACTGATTTCTTTAAAACAAGAAAAACGATGAATCCAAGTGGTGCAATGCAAGTTTTAAAAATAACTACGATTAAGTGTAACTTAAAACATGTATTGTAGCTATAACAAGACACCACTTTTGTAAATAATACACTGGAACAATTAAAACTAACGAAGATTTAAATCACAATGTTATGAATTTATATCTGATTTGAAGGACAAAATCCGATTTATATAAAAAAAGGTTTGTTTTTAATCATGATTTTTAGAAAATCAAAATTAAATCCGGTTCAGTTATTTTAAAACATTTGTGAAGAATGTGATCCGAATAAGAAAATCACTCTTAATTTAATCCATCGGTCTTGAAAAGAGAAACTGGGGAAAATATTTGCGAGGTGGAAAGACACCACGCTAAGGGCAAAACATTTTCTTTACTTAAATTTTTCATTTCATCTCTTCTTTCACAGAACCCAAGCTAACAGGATTCTCTCTTCAATGAATCAGTCTCAGCCTCTTGTGGCGCGCGAACGGCAAGATTTTAATCATGTGTACCCTCGGGCGGGGCAAGAATTATCGCCGGGAATTTTTCTCAGTTTCCGTGTTCTTGCGCGAGGAGACTTCTCTTTCACTTTCGCTGACTTCCGACAGCCTTCGCGATCCCGCCAACGCTGCGTTCTCGCACACGAACTCCGCTCTCCGTGGGGCTCTCTTTCCGTTTCACACCCGATTCGCTCGCACCGCAGAAAAAAATCTTTGCGGAGGGTACTTCGACCTACGTCAGGTGATTTCTCGGTCACTGGTTACGTGGAATCTTACTCTCTCAGTTTGAATTAGTGAAAAACTACTGATTGACGGTGACTATTCACGGATGGTGTCAGTTATAACCCTGCGACTGACAATCAGTGAATTGAACTGAACAAATCAGTAAAAATCGGGTCCACTTTTTGAATCAGTGAAACTTCACTGTTTGAATCAGTGAAATCTGTGACAACTAATTGAATGTGGCGACTGAACGATCAGTGAAACGCTGGCGGTCATTATGAAAAGGTTTGCATATTCTCTGATTGTCAGCGAAACTACATATTTCGACAGAAAATATTAGTGACTTCGGCTCTCACTGATTGAATCAGCGACAATTTCACTGATTCAGATTCAGAGAGTAGGAAGTAAAGACCGAGAATGAATTCAATTTTAGAATGATGTTCGTTGCTAGCCATTTTTTTTTTATTTACTTATTTAAGGTCGCTTTAGAAACATCTGTGGTCATTAGCGACCTCTGTTGATTTATACTAGAGATTCTTTTAATTTTAGAGTAAACAGGAGTATAACAATAAACTGAAATAAGTACAATAAATTTTGCAATTATTCGTAACATATTATCGAAACCAGCCAAATTGAGATAAGTTAAAATTGTTTTAAAACTTTCTGCTGAATTCAACATTTCATAAATTTCTTTCTTGATGCCAAGAGAGATTCGTAGATTTTGGAGACTGGAACATTCGAGGAGAATGTGAGTCGTTGATAATATTCCTCCACAATTTGGACAGGTGGCAGGGTCGGTTTTTTCATCAGATGAGAGTGGGTCAGAGAAGAATGGCCAATTCTCTATTCTAGTCAGTTCTTGTTTTGTTGTTCAGTGGTAAGATCATGAGTGTAGAGAAAACTTAAAAAAGATAGATGCGTGTCTTGCTAAAAAAAAGAGATATTTGCCAAAATTATTTGGACACAAGTCAGGTGGTTTCTTCTGTTTGGTTTCCTTCTGGGTATCGTGCATGATGGGGAGAAGGCAGATAAGTTAGACTGAAATTGCTAATCAGTTTACGAAATTTTATAGAGCAATTGGTGAGAATGTAGAAATAAAAATGTCGTGTATTATAATAGCTTATAAGATGCAAATATACTGAGAACACACACGGTAAATGAGTTTCCGGAACGGCTGTGCTACTACATACGCCCACGTATACTCTCTCTCTCTCTCTCACACACACACACACACACACACACACACACGCGCGCGCGCACGCACGCACACACACGCGCGCGCACGCACACACACACACACACAAGCATGCACTCAGTCGGTAACATGCATTTGAACACAAAAATAAAGATTCACGCAATATGAAATTTTAAAATTTCACGAAGACTTAAGTAAACGAGGTATTCTGTGGCCTTTTTACGAATATTTTATTTTATTATCATCGATAATACAGTTTTATATAATAATTTTCTACCCAATGGAAAACATTTGTTTCCTGTTGTAGCTGGCTTTTTTAACGATACTACAAATAAATTCATTTCTTTACCGAAAATTGCAGTTGCATAGATGTGCTTTGCATACCTCGTTAAACAGCAGTATGTTCACGGACGTGCGATTATTACCTACAGCTAATAAGCGTAATTTAAATTCTAAACGAAAGCACAATGAAACAGTCTTATCGGATATTTTTGAAGGATATTTATTGAATGTAACGCGGTTAACCATGTTGCCTAATTAACTTGCATTTTTGCCCAAGAGTGTTGATTCTCGTGATATACACGAACTTTATTGTGTTACGTGCATGTAACATTTTCTACTTTTATTGTTTACATCACGGCCCCCTGCAAAAAAAAGAAAAAAAAAACAGTTTCCCCGGCCTCCTGCCCCTCCGCATGCCATTGCGTCATGAAATTCAAACACACATAGACGCCCGGCGCTAAAAAGGGTTTTATTACGGTTATTCACTTTTCGATGTTAAAAACACTCGTTTCCGTAATAAATGGCAACATGTTGCAGAAGCACTGAATGCCTCTCATGAGTAATTAACTTTTTCATTAAACTGTTCCATTTTGTCCGTGACGTTTAACTGAACTCATTGTAATTGCATTAGCTCACGCGTCGCTGTGCGCTTTGCTGGTAGGCACGCGTGGACAATTTACTTGCAAACTAAATACTTGGCGTTGTTCTGCTCGCACCGTACGGTGACGCGAGTCGTGCTATTGCATTGCCTTGACAGGTGTTGATTCTGCGGTGGCGGCTGTGTTGGTACTGAGGTTCCCAGTTCGTGCTTCTGCTAACTATTTAGCAGCGTGTTCAATCTAATAGGGGAGGGAGTGATTTAGGTGGGATTTATACAGGTTTAGGGGGTGACATGGCTGCTTGTAGCCATTTGAAGGGTTTGTAATATATGATGCTACTTTAGTTAATTATTGTCATGAATTTCATACTATCTTCTTCACTTATGATTACCATGTTAATGGAATTACACCTTTATTGGACGCATTTATTATTCATAAAATAAGTATTTGACGTATTGTGAACAAGATCTGTTGATTTGTTCCCAACGAAAGAGTTAGTGAAATATGAATTGTCAAAAAGAGTTGTGGAATATTCTTATGTTTTGGGATATGTCTATTCGTCTATTCTAGAAACGATCAGTAATAGTGTTCAGTTGGTGCAGCGTCTGTCGGAAGAATTGCCCAAGCGTAAGGTATTTGTCACCAACGACAGACTCGTGCTTCATTTTCCTGTTACGACAGAGTCAAGGTCGGTCAATCGGTTTGCGTGCAGTCGTGTGTAACAGGTGCTCTGCCGAGCAGAAAGCGATCGTAATGGGCAGAGGTCATGATTTGTCAGATGTGCGAGGGCACGGTCGCAGCTCACCTTGAGTGGCTGCAGCTGCAGCCTGCACTCAGTGGACTGAGCTGCAGCTGCTGTTGCCTTACCGAGATGTAAACCACATCCTGCTTCAATAGATGCTCTTCAACTCGGCGATTCCATAAGTTTATTGACCTTCACCGACAAGGTATGGAATAAATCGTATATACCTACTTCGTGTTGGTATCAAATACAACTAGTTGACATCTTTAATGTGGAGGGGGAACATACTCAAACAGTGATTGAATTTTAAATGAAATTGATGAATTGTTGAATTTAAAATATTTCACTCACAAATATTTGTCATTAAATATTAGGTGTTGATCTTCACGTATTTTTTAACGTCTTAATAATTGGAATTCTCCGGTTCAACGAATCTAATCGTCTGAATCAATATATCGTTAGAGGGAAAGAAATATGTCGACAGTTTTAGCAAACTGATGCAAGATGCTCTGATAACATACGTCTTATAACTAATCCGGGTAGCTAGCGAATGCGACTTGAAATTCCTCATTTCATGGACTTAATTGTTCGAATCCCAATTTATATGCTGATGTTTGTACCTGTATTTGTGAATAACTGGGCACATCTGGATATGTATAACCTCTGTTTATCGAATGTATATTCATTTGCATTTATAAAATTTTTGAACTTCAATGGAAAATGCAATTATCAAAATGAGACAAAAACATGCGTTTGCCAAGAGCTGGTCTGAATTACTGTGAAACTAGGTAAAAACAAATATTTATCGAACTATACGAACAGACATGTACTAGATTGGTCTGGGCTTATCCTGAAATAAAAGTAATTTCCGTCTGCAGTGAGCTGTTGGTTGACGTTATGCCTTTTGACAATTGGAAAAGTTAAATGATCTGAGTTTGTATTCACTGCGTGAAATAACCGTAGATTAATTACAGAAAAGATTTTTCATATCTAGTTCAGGTGTACGCATTCAAATTTCATAACCAGGTTTGATATTTGGGCTCTAGTAAAAGTCCAGGAAGCTAAACGTCCGTCATGTCACAAGTCAAAAGAGATAACCAGGCCTAAACCGTAAAAGAAGAAGGTGATGCAGAATGGAAGAATATAAAACCCATAACTTGGAAGAAAGTTGTTTTTTCCATGAAGAGTGAATGCCTAGCTGTGATAAAAGCCAAGGCATATACAATAAAATACTGAAACTATAGTTCACTTTCTTTTATTAATTTTTATTTTGTGTTATTAGTCTAGTGTACGAATATCAAAATTGCACAAAACTGAACATTACTCTCTTTTTTATTTTTTTAAAATTAAAATACTAACTGATTCTAATGCAGAACCTATGCTTTTCAGTTTGTAATGAGATTGTTTTTCATTTTATATCGACTGTTTTTGAAAAAGAGAACTTTACTTTGACCTGAATAATTAGATATTACGTTGTAAACGCAGTGCACGCGAATAAGAATGTTAGATACTGTATTCGTAAGGGGAACTTGTTCTAAGACGAAGCCTTTCGCTCCGCCTGCTCTCTTTCTCCGTTTCTTCGCACCTGGGACTTCACTTGTTCTTGATGCGCGGATCGGTTCCTCGCCGTTAAGGCGAAGGGGAGTAGAAGCAGAAACGGAAGCGGCGGTGACGCCGGGGTTGGAGGTGAAGGCGAAGGCGAGAGCAGATGTAGAGGCAGAGTCGAAGGCGGGTTAAAGGCGAGATTGGAGAACGACTGTGGATGTAGAGGAAGGTGCAGAGGCACACCCGGCAGCATGTTTTGAATTTGCACTAGACTTGTGCATGGGACTTATTTAAGAGCTCCCTGATTGGACATTGAGGCGACCCACGAAACGCAAACGACACATCTCTGTGAGACACATTCACTTTGAAGAGACAGACAGACAGCTTGTGCATTCGAAAAGAGTAGTGGCAGGGCGCTTGTAAGAATGACGTTTGTGAACATTGGGTAATGTAAAAAAAGAGTATGGGGCTGAATTTTCAGCTGCGAGGTGTGAAGTAAATCAGAGGTAATTTGCAACCCGTTTTGTAAGCATGGAAGTCAAAGGGAAGAATAAAAGTAATTGCTTTTACTAATATCTGTCTAAATTTGTTTCCCACAAATATCCTAAAATTATTTTTCTTCCTTCAAATATCAATTACGTATCCCAAATTCCTTAAAAAGTGTGAGAAGCCCTTTAATAAGTATGCATTTTTTTGCACTAATAAACTACCCCAACATTTTTCAATTAAGGAATACCAATAAATTCGGAATACGTAAATTATACGTTTTATATCTGTTTGGTGCCTCTAATTGTTCTTTCATAAACCTCATTAATATTCTCATAAGCGCCCTGCTACTACTCTTTTGGAATGCACAAGCTGTCTGTTTCTTCAAAGTGTATGTGTTTGAGAGAGATGTGTCGCTTGCGTTTCGTCCACCTACTCAGTGTCATATCAGGGAGATCTAAAATAAGTCCCACGCACAAGTCTAGTGCAAATTTAATACATGCCACCTGGCAAAAGAAGCGGAGGCAAGGTGAAGACAAAGCGAAAAGCGGAAATGGAAGAAGGGACGGTTGCAAAGTCTAGTGCAAAGGTGAAGACAAAGCGAAAAGCGGAAATGGAAGAAGGGACGGTTGCAGAGGTGCGGATGTAAGAGAGGTAAAGGGAAAGACCGGTGCACCGTAAAAAGAAAAGACGGCCACTTTTGTTATCAAACTATTTTTTAAAAAATAAAACTGGCCTTTTTGTGGAAGGCTACGTATTTTGAAGAAACAGTCGTTATGCAACCAGGAAGACTAGACGAGAAGATGTGTGTTCGGCAAGTGCCTAGAATCTTGAGTGGCGGAGTTGCGTATTACTCAAGAGGCGTTGGCGTGCCTCGCACGCGACCAGAATTCCCGAGTGAAGCTAGGAACTGCTTAAGATACTTAACTGCCTCCTTCAGACAACGAGCGTTCATTGAGACTATTGCGTTTGCTTTTGGCGTTCTGGGAGAGGGAACGGAGCACACAAGCGCCTGCGCGCGCGCACACACAATCACACATACATACACACACATAATCTACGACCGCTACTGCAAGTGAAGAAAATCATTACTAATTTGTTTTGGACCAATGCCAACCTCGAAATTTTCTACTTGCGGAAATTAAACTCATCGTGCTTGTTTTACCATCGTGTTTGGAAGAGCAATGATGTTCTTTTATGTTATATACGACAACATAGTTTGTTTACCTCAAGTCCCAATGCAGATGGTCGCTCATCAAGTAACCTGTTATACACACTGTATACTAAACCGCCACATATTTTTAACACATTCAATTGCATACATTTTTATACGCAGCAGAGATATCGCGAATGCTGCATTAGCAATAATGAAAATGTTCTTTTTCGGAGCGATGCGACATCCGGACGATGTGCACAGAGACGCCAGTTTCAAAAACGCTACTTCAGCACGAATCTTAGATATTCACTATGGTATATGATTTTTGCGTCAACAACAGTGATACGTGTAGTACTTGTTGGGACGGCGGCAAGAGCTTAATAACAGGGTAGTTCTGAATACGTCCTTGGAAGGATGGTTGAAATTCAGGCGAACAACAAAGCCAAACATTCAATGCAATCAACGGCCTTAATGTTGATTCTACGAAGGATTTTTTCCATCTTTATTCGAACACCAAAAGGGGTCACAGGTTTCAGATAATCACTAGCAGAAGTCGTGTTGCCTACATGACTGATGTTGAAGTCGTTGATAAAGTCGTGAAGCCCACATTTCGGCAAATGTCAGTGAGAGCGACTTGCATATGAAGCGGTTGCAGAGACACCGAGACTGCGCAGTCGTCAGAGTGAGCGGAGTGGAAAGAAATGGAGCGCAGTAGAGAGGCGGGGAGGGGTAGAGCAAGGAAGTGCGGGGCGGGAAAGAGCAAGACTGGGAGAAACAGCAAGTGGAGGTGCAGGGCAGAGAAGAGAGATGCGGAGACCTAGCGAGGCGAGGCTGGGCTGTGCGAGGCGGGGCAGAGTGAAGCGGGGCGAAGCGAAGTGGGACACAGTGAAGCGCGGTGGAGTGAGGCGGGACGGAGCGAAGTGAGGTTTGTCGGAGAGCGACGGGGAGAAGCGATGCGGGGCGAAGCGGGACGGGACGGAGTGAGGTGGAGCGGAATGAGACAAGGAGGAGTAAGGTAGTGCGGGAGTAAGGAGGAGCGGAGTGAGGCGGCTCGGAGTAAGGCGGGTCGGAGTGAGGCGGGTCGGAGTGAGGCAGGGCGGAGAGAGGCGGTTCGGAGTGAGACGAGGAGGAGAGGAGTAAGGCGGTGCGGAGTGAGGCGGGGCGCGGTGAGGCGGGGAGGAGCGAGGCGGGTCGGAGTGAGGCGGGTCGGAGTGAGACGTGTCGGAGTGAGGCGGGGCGGAGCGAGGCGGGGCCGAGCGAGGCGGGGCGAGCGAGGCGAGGCGGAACGAGGCGGGGCGGGGGTGGAGCGAGGCGCAGTGAGGCGGGAGGAGCGAGGCGGACGCAGCGGGCAAGGAGCAGCGGGGTGGAGCGGAGCGTCGCAGGAAGGGGTGCGGCGTGGAGTGGCGGCGCGGGGCGACGGCGTTGGCATGTGGGCGTGGCGGGGCGGAATCCGGGCCGCGCGTCGTTGCGGCGCGTGGGGCGACGCCCGTGAGTACGGCCGCGCGGCGCCTATTCCGCGTGCTCCCGGCGGCGCCGGCTTATTATTTCCTTTGTCCGCCTGTTTATCTTGGGGCGCACTTCATTAGGAGGCTGGCGCGCGCCACAATGAGGCCCAGTCGATGCCGCCCCGCCCCGCCCCGCCCCGCCCCGCCCCGCCCCGCGCGGCCCGCAAGGTCTTCGCCCCGCCCGCTGCCCCGTCGCCCTTCTCCCTCGCCCTGACCCACCTTGTGCCATCCCATTGTGCTCCTTGGCGCCGTTTCTCCTCTCCGCGACCTATCGTATGGCAATAATTTTCTTCCATCCTCTTCAATTCCTTTCCTTCCTAATTTAATCCTGATATTCTTGGATGTTTTTATTCGTAAGTAATCCCAATTCTGGGCGAATTTGCATAAAACGTTTCTAGTATCACTCCGTGCAGAGGTGAGTCTACGATTTCTTCTTGCGGAGTGTATCTGGGACGGTATTTTAGATATTAATCTCAAATATTTTCCAGTTTTCTAGTCCCGAGCGAGGCCTGCGCTGCCCGTTGGGTATTTTATTCCTTGACGTAATTTCTCCTCCCGACCAATCTTGCGGGCCGATTTTCTCCGTTTTCATTTGTACACAAGTTTGTCTTTCCCTGCTCGGCATTAGATCTCACCTCGTCGTTCACTTACGAAATCCTTGCAAATTGAATCGAGGTGTATTCCCAGGAAGCACGATGTATTTGCAGGAAGTTTTTGCTGTTTGTTTTTAAGGACATGTGCAATCAGTTATGAAATGCATACATTTTCTTTCAGTTTTGACAGAGAGCATGGAATTCTAAAAAGAAGATATCAGGTAGTCAAAGAATCTTCTGACGGCGCATTTCATGTGTTTTTCACGGAAATGCAATGTTAGTTACGAAATGTAAATTGTTCACATCAAACTGGCTGAGAGTAGACTGTGGTCAGAAGCATAATTTGGTTTGTTTCTCGTTACCACCATACGTAAATAATCTAATATTCTAAAGAGAAGTTGCGTTTACTTTGCATTTGTGTCATCATTATATTTCATATGTCTTTCTCACCATTGGAAATTGTGGAATTGAACGTAGTACAAAAATTTGGATGGTCCATCGTCAATCAAAGCACTGGCCGCTGTCGTCCGACGCGGCTTGCGTCCCCAGCGCGGCGCCGCACCCGGCGCCAGGGTCATTACGCCAGTCACACGCACATGCGGGCGGGCAGCCCCGCCCAGGCCGACCCCCCCCCGTCCCTCCCCCTCCCCGCTCCGTTTGGGCCGGGCGGGCCCGAGCCGTCGCCGCCGCCGCCGAAGTCACGATGGCAATCTGCGGAAATTACGGCGAGCGTGACAAAGTATTAACGAGCGTCGGGAATTGAGCGCAGTCGTTACGGGGGTGGGGTGGGGGGAGGAGCGGTGTAATTGCGAATTATGATAGGCGGGGCTCTGGAAGAAGGAGGGACGCTCGGAATGCAGGTAGGCGAATTTTTATCTGCGTGGACGTTTTCGTTGCACACTACGCATTTCTCCCAGTTTTTTTTTCTTGAGAAAAAATAGTATCATATTCGTAAATAATACCAGGAGTGTTTTGGAAATTATCGATAAATTTCCTGACTCGCGAAGTGAAGAGGGATTTATGTGAGAATTTCCAAAGCGCGAATGGTATTAATACGACTATTCCACGAATGAAGTTGCGTCCAACGGAGCTCCAAAATGCACCAAGTATTGAAAATAACTCAAAGCATGTAAAATCAATGAGGTTTATTGCACATCAGCACAGCGATAGATACGTTCCGCTTCGTAAGACAGATGAGTCGCAGCTTATTATTGACCAGTAGGGAGGGGCGATAAGAAGAATTGTTTAGAAAAAGTGTTAAATTTTTGTAGATACACCGATAGATGATTGGGGCATTTTATATGTATAGTTAAACACTGTTGGTTTTAATGTCACGAGTGGAATAGCCTGAATGAAGTGTGCATTATTCACATAGTTATTCATTTGGTAAGAATTTAGTGTAAAAGTGGAACCAATTTTTCCAAGTTAGAAAACGTGTCTGGTGAATTTAGATTCACAAAAGCGAAAAGTAAGTACTCTCACCCCAGTGACCAAAGACTGAGAACTCTCGCTACGTTATTTCTTGGTCGGTTTGTTTGCACTTGTATTTTCTCATATTAGTAGTTTTTCAAATTTATTTCACAATTTTTTTTGGAGTTGGGAATAAGAAATGATGAACACTGAAGAATGTGAAGTTAGTCACATAGAGATGTATGCTGTGCGCAAAAATCTGCGTAATTGTGTATTCTTTCAAATACCAGACAATTATTATTGGACCTGAACAATTCAGAGCGCAAGCAACTAATAATAAACAATTGAATTTTTGTAACATCGCAAATTTCAGTTATTGAATTTTCTAATCTCCATGTTAGATAGGTTACCTAAGGAAACCATCAAATACTCTTCTTTTTTTTAGCCATTTTCTGGCTAACCAAATTATTCATCGCATTCCCTTCTGATGTCGATTTTTTTTGAAGAAGAAGAAAGTGTTAGACTTACATCCGCTTTGAAGGCGAGCATGCTATTGCAACCCACATTCAGGTAGTTATGGGACACAACAGAATATCCATTAACTGTTCTTCATAGCTGTACTTTAATCCATCAGAAAGCCGGTGGTTACTGGGCAAACGAACTACAGTCAAGTGACCGTATAGTGCGATTTTTCTGACTTTGTTTTTCAAAGCCCGTCTTCACGATGGAATATGTAACGGTATTTCGTATCTTTCTCAGTCGTGCCGCTAGATATCGCATGATCGCGACCGTATCAAGCTGTGCTTGCGGTCGTGCAACATCTAGCGGCAGGACCAAGAAACACGCGAAATGCCGTGTGATATTCCATCGTGGGCATGGGGACTTGAGAGGTAGCTGTGTAAAAGTCTCTCACTATAGTTCCCACTCTCGTGGCACCGTCGTGACACATCTGCCCTCCGAAATTAATTAAATTCAATGTAAATAACAATATTTTCTTTTCAAGAGATGTGGATTCTGTGTTAAAGAGGAATCTAACGTTTTTCAGATGGTTGAAAAATCCTTTGATTTTTTTTCATGTGTCTACGTAACTGTGGCATGAGAATATTTTATGTTAATTTGAAATTAAAAAAGGCCGCTGGCGGTATTTTCTACTTCTCGAAAAGGACTCGTGGTGATTTTACTATTTGGGAAACTTCCTTATTTACTGAAGTGCATTGATCTAACTATGTATTTTAGAAATGAAGAGTGAGGAAAACAAACGAAAATTTTGAAAATTGCTTCTCGAATCATTCTTTCTATTGAACTAGAAGGGCCAAATATGTCTCACAAAGTCCAACAAGTTGGAGCTCGACAGTCGATATTTTCAATTTACGGATTGAAAAGGAAAAATGAATTTCATAAATCTTTTAACTATTCCCCATCCTCAGATTATCTCTCACAGAATCCATTTCTCCATTGGCACAATGTCGAATTTATAGTTCATATATGCAAATAAATATCATGTGCGTGTAAAATAGCTTTGTGTGAGACTGCATTACATTACACCAACTATGCGAAGATGTCGCAATGAACTGCACGCTTGGTGAATAGTCCATCGTCTTTACGGTCAATAAACTACGGATAATTATTGAATTTTTCGGTCTCTCTCGACCCTATAGGAATTTTAATAGGAGGAGTAAAGTGCCAAGTAATTACTTGCAAGTAATTTAGTATGTAAATCTGAAGAATATGGCGCATTTATTTTAATGACCCATGTAACAATGGATATAAAACTTTCCACCGTTATACTGGCGATCTTGGCATTAACGGTTACAGAACACGTGATATTCGTTTACCAGAGTTCCCAGAGATGCAAAAGTGGTCGAATATTTCTACACTCAGTATGAAAGGGCAGGGATGACTTGAAAATTATATGAAATAAAATGTTAGCCTTAATCTACACACCAATTTTTCATTCATTACAGACGGTCGCCTATGTCATTAATAATTCAGTTTCTTGCTAAATATTGGAATGATATATCTATTTTATTATCTTCGCTTGAACTCTTTACATAAATCAAGAGGGGATTGTGGTAGTTAGTTGTTCGTCGCATTCAAGGAAGAAAAAAATACAATTCTCTGTAACGGAAAAGGACAATGTTCGTCAATACACATACATCTCTGTACATTGTATGAACTGTCCTAAGTAGATGAATACATAGAAGTTAATGTATCCCAGTCTTGTGTTTAACCTAATATTTCTATTTCTAAAAGACGATGATTGACTTCTGGGAGGCATTGCTAAATAAAATGTAACGTTAATGTCGAATCTCATTGCAAGAACGAATTCATCTTTAAAATACATGTGGGAAAAAAGATAACGATGCCACATTCTGTCTTTCCCACATCAAAATTAAGAGAAATGAAGCGCAGCTTAAAGTCCTCATTGTCATGGCTAATAAACAGACAGTCAAAGCTGTCCTTGCATAACAAAGTACAGGTTTACAAAACAATAATCAAACCAACATGGAGCTATGGTATAGAATTGTGGGGCTCTTCCAGTAAATCGAATCTATAAATTCTATAAGATTCGAAGCTAAAACATTAAGAAAACTATGCAACGCAACAATGGTACGTGACAAACAAGACGATATACAGAGACCTCGACATCCCCACTAGAAGAAATTATCACCACGAAGAGCCAAGCTTACCAGAAGAGATTGTACGAGCATCCAAATTACCTTTCAACAAACCTGCTAGACAACAGTGAACTTGTATATAGACTGAAACTAGAGAATGTTTTAGATTTTCCATACCGATTTCTTCAATGAAATTTTCAATGTCACAAAATTCACGTCAGAAATGTATTTATGTGACACCATTTACTTATTGTTCTAACAAGAACAGATTGTAAATTATGCAGAAGTAATAAAAAAAACATTCTGTCTTGAACGGCAGCACCCACGTCAGGGCGTCCCCGTGGCCATTCCAGAGCCCCCTCCCCGCCCGGCCCTTCTTCGTGCGCGTCCTCGACCCCGCGGTCGGCGCCTGCGCGGAGGAGAGGCTCAGATTGCGCTGACTGCGCGCTCCGCGCCGCCATCGCGCGGACGAAAGGCCGCTTAAAGCGCTCCCGCCCGTAAACCCTCCTCCCGCCCGCCCCGCCCCCGCCCCGCCCACGCGCCGCCGCCCGCTCGGAGCTCGCCACACGCCCGCCCCTTCGCTCGCCCACCTCGTCGCTCGCTCATCCCCTAACCCGCCCGCCCCCTCGCTCACCCTCTCACTCGCCCGCCCACTCGCTTGCCCGCCCCCTAACCCGCCAGCCCACTCTCACCCACTCGCTCGACCACCCTCTCGCCTGCCCGCCCACTCGCTCACCCACTCACTCGACCGCTCACTCGCTCGCCCGCCCACTCGCTCGCCCACTCGCTCGCTTGCCTGCCCCCTAACCCGCCAGCCCACTCTCTCCCCCACTCGCTCGACCGCACTCTCGCTCGCCCGGTCACTCGCTCGCTCGCCCACTCGCTCGCTCGCCCACTCGCTCGTCCACTCATCCTCTCGCCCGCCCGCCCACTCGCTCACCCACTCGCACGAGCGCTCATTCGCTCGCCCGCCCATTCGCTCGCCCACCTACTCGCTTGCCCACCCACTCGCTCGCTCACCCGCCCACTCGTCCGCCCGCCCATTCGCTCGCTCACCCACTCGTTCACCCACTCGTCCATCTCTCCTCACTCGCCCGTCCATTCACCCGCCCACTCGTGCGCCTTTCCTCCCTCGCTGGCCCACTCGCTCGCCCGCTCACTCATTCGCCCGAACACACTCGTCAGTGCACCAAATCGCTCATTCGCCAGTCCAGCAGCTTGCCAATGCTCCTGCCGGTTGTGCCCTCTCACACACTCAACCCGCCTTCCCCCGCTCACCCTGACCACCTGCTTCCCGTCCGCTGTCGCCCGCCGCTAACGCTTCTGTCCATCCGCACGCTACCGGCCACCCCCGCCCCCCGCCATACTCCCTCCATTTCAGCTCACGACATTTCTGCCCTCGTTCGCGTCTCCACTCACGTCCCCGCGTACCCAGGCTTCCCGCCGCGCCGCACAACTTCGCCTGCTATCTCGCTCTTGGCGGTTCCTGAGCCCCTGCCGCCATCGGCGTCCCTGTTGTTCTCGATGTCGCAGCATCTGCAGCCACGACCGACGCCTCCATTTCTACCTCCCAACCTTCGCAGTCCCTTGGCACCTCTGTCTGCGACCAATGCCGAGAGCTCCGAGTGATCGTGATGACTGATGAGTAGCGTCGCAGCATAGCTTTATGCTGAGACGCCGCTCATCACAGTCACATCCTTACCCGCGTGGAGGAAAGAGAGAGAGAGAGAGAGAGACAGACAGACAGACAGACAGACAGACAGACAGACAGAGAGAACTGAAGCGACTGAACATAATTGAAATAAATGACAGTGGTGTAGCTTCCGTTTGTGTCACCCGGGGCAAAACCAATAGTGTCACCCGCTCCGGAAATTAAATATAAAATATCTATTACTGAATAGTTTATACATTATTTAATAGAAATACAATTATATTTGCACATGACATTTATTTATAATATATTAAAACCTGTACGTAATTGAGAATTATTGAAATAAAATTTTTAAATAAATCTAAAACTAAAAAAACTAATAAATCTAAAAGAATAATTAACAAATGTATGTATTTTTATAAAAATTCTTCCTATAACTTATCCGTCTTCCTATAACTTATCTATAATTTCATAAAAATCCATGGTACAATCTGTAATCTACATAAAATCTATAAAATTTTCTACTTGGTGTCACCCCTAAAAATGCTTTCGCCCGGGACGGACCGCCCCGTACCCCATCCTAACTACGCCACTGATAAACGAATGGTTTATTTCAGGGGTGTCCAACTTGCAAGATCTCAAGGGCCACGACTAAAACCTTTAATATGGTTGCAGGCCGTATTTTCATTACTTGGCTGATCCACACGTGACCCCGTGTTGTTGATCTCTTCAGTTTGCCGGCTGCTCTGAGACGGGAAGGGGGATGGAACTATGCATGATATTCGAACGCAGTGGAACTCATTGGGATAATTTGGAATTTCTGAATTTACTAGAAAAAATATTCCTTAAATCTAAACCTAACCTATTTTTACATTAAGGGGTGCTGACCCCGACAGGGCGCGTGTACTAGGCGCAATATTCTCGCTCAACATAGTTTTTACGTTTGTCTTCTAACCTTTTGCGGGCCATAATAAATGGCCCGCGGGCCGCATATGGCCAGCGGCCCGTCAGTTAGACAGCCCTGGTTTGTAGCGTAATCGAAATGTTTACTTTTGTATTGCTAATAGCATGGTTCTAGGTATGGCTAATAGCATGGTTCATGGCATTTAATTATTTCTTGTAGTTGTTAAAGTATAGTTCTCTACTTACTTCGTAGAGGAAGTGAGTCTTTGGGTGATGAACGAAGTGATTCTAGAGAAAGTCATGCGTTTTGAATGAGTACACTTACGCACGAGTTTAGTACATTTTTTTTATGTGAATTCATTTTACTTATGTTACATGTACTCGTACTCTTGGTACCATTATCGTTGTTGAGTGCATTTGCATCTGCACCACTTCGCACCGCTCCCTCCACTTCAAAAATGCATATAGCTAGTTATGATAGATATTTAAACAATTTATAGTAATTATTGACTGAAATCAAATGAAGACTTTTAGTAATACTTATTCCGCAATCCATCAATTATTGTGTGATACCTGCGTTTGAACGTACAGTGAAATTTTCAAAACACGTTTATTTCATAAGTTGGTATTTCGAATTGTGTCGGCATTGCACTTATTAACGATGGTTCAAATAATTCTATTGTTAATTGCCAGCATTATAAACGACTATTTTGGTGGCAAGAAATCGTTTATTATAGGACGTATTACGGGACAAGTGATGTGATTTTAGATTTTGCGGCACGAATTTAGATTACGTCATCACACATTCTGCCAATCGCAGCGAGAGAATCGTGGGGAGGTAGCGGTGAACGGAACAGTCGACCACTATTTTCTCGCACAAATACCCGAGACGTCACAAGGAAATTGTTTCGCGAAATTAAGCTTGATTCTCTTATACATTTATAATGCTGTTATACAAAACAAAATGCCTAGGCATCTCGATTATAATGTTGCTTTATTGCATTCCTACAAATTAAAAAACTCCTCGTTTTTAAAAGTCGCTCGTTTTAAAAATGTTTGCTCATGCAGTAAAGCGTAACGTTATAAACTAATTGCGTAAACTACTATTACCATTAGTTTTAATGATTATTTGCTGCGAATCATCGAATTTCATCGATATTCCTTTAATGTTCTGTGCACTACTGCCAGCATCCACCCGCCCTTCTCCAGCCTCCGCCCTCGCACCACCATCGTGCCCGCTCTCGTCTCCGCCACCGCCTCCACCATTGCCTCTGCCACCGCTGCCCTTGCCCCTGCCGGGGCTCGTCTGCAGCCCTCGCCACCACCACCGTGCCCGCTCTGGTCTCCGCCACCGCCATCTCCGTCGGGGCTTGTCTGCAGCCCCCGGGCGCCGCTGCGGGCGCGCGTGCTGCGGCACGCCAAGAGCCCGCTTACGCTGCCGGCGCGGGGCGGCGGGGGTTGGTGGGAAGGACGGCGTGGGCGGCGCGGGGCGGCGCGGAGCCGCGCGGAACAGCGCGGGGCGGCGCGGGTAGGCAGGAAGGACGGTGGGGGAGGCTCGGGGTAGCGGGGGGGTGGTGCGGGGCGGCGCGGGGCAGCGCGGGGCGGCACGGGGCGTCGCGGGGCGGCGCGGGGCGGCGCGGGGCGGAGCAGCTTGTGGCGGGGCGGCACGGGACGGCGCATGTTGGTTGGAGGGGGGGTGGCGCGGTGCGGCACAGGGTGAGGGTGAGGGAGCAGGGGGACGGCTGTAACTGCCGAGAGGGTGGGCGGCGCAAGCAAGGTCGCCGCGCGAAGGTGAAAGTGAAGGAGCCACAGGAGTCACCGGCGGTGGGAGTAGTGGGCGCCGCTGCCGGCCAGCCTCTGTGCTCTTGCGCGCGATTGTCATGATCCTTCAAATAAAACAAAGAGCGCCCCAGGACCCATGAATCGCACCTATTCAAAAAGTTCAGAAAGTATGGATGACTTTGAAGGCCGAAAAAGTAATAAATAAATAAATAAAATCAAAAGACATTGATTTTATTTTAGTTATTTGGAATATTTGTTAAAAAATATGCGTATACTTACATAATTTTAAATTCAAAAACGAACAATCTCAATTTCTCTATAAATGCATTTTTTTAAAATAATATTTTTGCAAGCCTCATCAAAGATTCAATGTTTGAAACCTTGATTTTCACTTGATGTAAATTTTATGTTACTGCAATTAAGTATTTTATTTGGATGCACTCATTTGCAACAACCGTAATCCGAGCTCTCATTTACTCTACCAACTTTGTCTCAGCGTTTAGTTGGTGCATCGTTCTTTGCTATTTGCCTTTCAACACGAGCTCTCAGTTTCGCTAAATAGTGTTTTCGTGTGTGATTGTGTGTGTGCGTGTGTGTGACCAGGATTGATTGAATCCGATGAAATTGCATTTAGGGAGTTTTTGATTGTTCCTGTGACGTTCTTACTACATTACATATTTCTAAAATTATCGATGTTGCTCATTCTGCTCATCCCTTTTCCTCTCAAAGAGCTCAGAGGGCACAATTGCTTAGACCAGGGTGGTCTAACTGGCGTCCTCGATACCATTTATTTTGGCCCGCGAAAGGGTACGTTTCAATGTGAAAGGTCCTTGCATCCACGTGGGGCGAAGAAATAGCACTTAGCACACGAGCTCTGTCGGGATCGACACCCCCCTTTAATGTAAAAATTGCAAAAGTGATTTAAGAATTTTTGTAGTAAATTCAGAAATTCAAGATCATCCCAATGCGTTAGGCATGGTACATCCTTATATGATGTATTGGTATACTTATATCATGATATTGGTATCCTTATATCATGTATGTATCCTTATGTCATGGTTCCATCCCCCCTCCGCCGTTTCTGAGAAGCTGGGAAAAATGCCGAGATTAACAATACGAGAAAGTCAGATGTAGATCGCCCGAATAAAGTAAATATGGCCCGCAACATAACGTAAGTTTTTAGTTGTGTCCCTTGCATATTTGGACTTTGCATATTGCTGTTTTGGACGATCGTCTCCAACGCGCTTATGGAAGAAGCGCGTCGTGGAAGTCTCCATCACTTCCCTACTGCTATGCTACGGACGCTCTGCCTACGTCCTTGTTTGGTGGATCTGTTTAAAGGCAGGAAGAATAAGTCAAGAATGGAAAAAGTCAGTGCCAAGGAAATATTTGATGAAGAATTGCATGTTAAGGTAAGTTAGAAATTAAATGCATTAGAGTGCTGAGGAGAAACAATTCCTACAGCGAGGCACTGCTACGTCTATGATATCTGAAGAAGAAGAAGAAGAAGAAGAAGAAAGAAAGAAAGAAAGAAAGAAGGAAAGAAAGAAAAACAACAAACAAAAAAGACATCCAGGTGTCAATGGCAGAGAATGGAAAATAGTTTACTTAAATGAAATGTGGACTCAAAAAGACCACTAAAGGTATATTTCATCACTTATAAAACCTACCTGCCATATAAGAACAGTTTGAAGAGGTTAGAACAGATATAACAAAGGTGTTTATCAAATGCTGCGCCAGGAAAACCACGTTAAACAGGGTGCAGGTACAGAAGCACTTTTGTGCTTGATAACAGTACGTTTCGCACCCGCCTGTAAAAAACAAACAAATCAGGTTTTCCGCCCGGGCGGAAAGTAACAATCCGCTTATCCCGCTGTTTTTTATCTGCAACGCTCTACAGCCTAATAGTTGAAATGAAAATGAAGTTAGTTCGTGCTAGCGCCTAATAGAATTTTATCTCCTCGTTCCCGCTTTCAGGCAGGTTTCCACTTTCGTTTACGCTCATAGACATCGCAGCCCACCTTTACGAGCGCCGGTCTGTTGAACGCGGACATAAACGACGCGGACGACAGGGCTGATTTGAATTTTTCGATTTCACCCCCTCCCCCACCCCCCCGGCCGTTTTGTAACGTATCTATTTCCGTCCACCGCCATCGATCTGAGGGCGAGCTGCGGCTTTCGGCTCCAACCCTACTGAGGGCAGCTGCGACGTTCGACAAAGGCCGACGTCCTCTCATCGGCATCTGCGGTTTTGTCCTATCTCGGTTTCAGTGTTGAAGCCACGTTCACTTGCGGGGCGGGTATCTTTCATTATTAGGATGTAGCCGACCAGAGTGTAGTGATGCGACATCGTAAACAAACCATCGATGTTGCGAAACATCGATGTTGAAAATTAAAACATCCATGCTAATAATACATCGACCAAAAACATTCATATTTTTAAACATCGACCTTTTTAAGATTGTTTAGTAATCTCCAATATTACATTTGTATGCAACAAACTTTAATTTGACAATGGTCGTGTATATTAATTTATAATTAAAATTTAACTCTAGATAAAGTTATAAAATGCTTCTCCGTGTAAAGAATACGTTGAAAAACGTAGGAAATACTAGGACATCAGTATCATCTCCGGCGAGGAATAGTGTGTTTGATGAAAGTGATACAAAGTTCTTAAGTTATTATTTCGTATTTTACCGTTTACAAAATTGTGCTTATGAAAATGACTTTCATCCGTGAAAAAAACAACAACATCGAAAACAAAAACATCCAGTCGAAACATCGTTGCTCAAAAACATCGAATTCAACATATAGATGTTTAAGAAATCGATGTTTTTGCAAAAAAGTGCACAAGTGTTCGTAATCCTCCTTTTAACGACCGGTATTGTCACTTGTCTAGAAATGGAAGAAAAAAACAGTAATCATATCGTCACGTACTTTCACAAATGAGTATAGCATTCTTCATCATCATAATCACGATATGTTTTTTTATTGAAAACACCTGTCCTTCAACCTAGCAATTTACGAGTGATTTAGAGTAAGCAGCGATAAACATTACATTCGTTATGGATAAAAACAATGTTTTTCTATTGGAGTATCTCTGAAAAATTTGGAAATTACTTTTGTATTTATCAACTGATTTTTCATTGAACGCACATATACCTACCAGATTATAGCTGCTAATGAGAGAAGTAGCATCACTTCTTGACTGTCTAAAACAATGCTCAAGCACTGAAATGTATTCCCAATATGAACGTGTTTTGACTGCCGCTATTATCGCGCCATGAATTATCGGTATTGTTCTCGTATTGCATGTCATCTTCACGTGTTCGTGTAATTCATATCACTGAAACTGAAAATGTAATGAAAATGATTAAACTCTTAATTAAAAAGGAAAGTTATTGAATAACTCTCCCTGTGGAGGTGGAGGCTTCCACAATTTTTCTCACTCGTTGACAAAAGCTATTGATTTGAATTAACGTCGATTTCGTTCGACGATTTTGGTCTTTCAAAGGAGAAATATTTTTGGCCATGAAAAACTTCAAACACTTCTCTTCTGCGAAAATTACGAAACATGTAAAGGATTGCAATGAGTTGGGATCAACGCGATTGGAATAGAACTAAAAACTTCTTAACTGTGAGATTAAAAACCTTCATACAGAAATACAAATTTTTTGTCATTTTTTACCAATAATAATAATAATAATAATAATAATAATAATGATAACATTACACAAAAGATAATTACCAATCTACGATTCTTTTATTTTCTTCAATTTTTACCCTTTTACGGCATTATATTACCTAAGTCGACAAGTGTATTACAAGTCTACTACTTTAAGTTTTCTTATTTATTATTTTTTGTATTTCTGCTACTAGATTGCGAGACTATTGTAACAATAAATTATCGAACACTGATATTTGTGTTGACTATTCCACTAGTGAAATTAAAACCAATCGTGTTTATCAACACACACAAAATGCCGCGATCAGGACGATGTATCTCAAAAAGTTTATCGCTTTTTTTATCCAATTTTTCTTACCGCTTCTCCCTAATGGCCAATCATGAACTGTGACTCATCTATCTTCGGAAGTGGTATACATCGATCGCCATGTCGATCATGTAAATAAACATTGTATTGTATTGTATTGTAATAAACATTGTATATTGAAATAAACATTGTAAACTGCGTATGTGCTATATCTTTGATTTTAACATAGCTTTCAGATATTTTCAATATTTGGCGCATTTTTGTAACTTTGTTGGTCATAATTTCATTCGTGGAATAGTCCTATTAAATACCACTCATCCTTTGGAAATTCTCAGATAAATCAGATTTATCGACAATTTCCAAAACACTCGTGGTATTACTTGTGACAAATACATCCAAACTCTACTAACACACAAGCATGGGACTTGCAATACACGAAGCGAACCGAGTTTCACCGAAACGAATGTTTCCCACAGCCCTTTAATCTCGCATTCTGTCTCGTGAGGTTGCGTGAGGATGCACCGCAGCCCCTTTTTCGCGGCTCGCGAATTCGCTCGCACGAAACAACCGCCCGCTTCGTTAATTTGGATCGTCGTGGGCGAAAGAGAGAGCAAATTACAGCATGTCGCACGAGGAGATGCTGCAGGAAATTACAATCTGGCCAAGCTCGCGGGAACAACGCTTCGTGCAAAATGCCAGCGGTCTCACCTAGACGCGCTTCTTTTCCTTCGCTTTCATCAAAGCTTGAATACTCTGCGTTAGGGGCCATGCATAAATTACGTAACGCAAATTTGGAGTATTTTTGATACCCCCTCTCCCCTCTGTAACGCACCCGTAACGCGCGCTTGAACCCCCTTAAATAATTACGTATCGCTTGTGACAATAACCCCGCCCCCTTACGAATGCAAGAAGTGGGTGCAAATTGTGAGTGAAGGAAGGACGCATAGGCGAGAAATATTTTTATCATAAGCCATGGACACGCCGTCGTAGACGAGAGTCTACTGCGCTAATTTAAATGTATTTTAGAATAAACTACATATCAGTTTTGGTTTTTTTCTTCGCAGTCTTACAGATTCATTAAAAATTGTTAAAAAATATCTCCATTTGTGACAATTTACATCTTACAACTTTTAATTTATTTTTGTTTTTAAATTCGTTACTTAATAATTTAATGTTTTAGTACAAGTCTCAATAAAAGAAATTATTTCAGCAAATGTTGAAAAATGTTAAAAAAAATAATTATTTATCTTACGTAACAGTAAACCAATACCCCCTACCCCTGTGTAACGCAGCGTAACACTGCGTCATACCTCCTCTCCCTCTCTTTAGCGTTACGTAATTTATGGACACCCCCTTATCAT
>JAHLJT010008756.1:122502882-122538716 GCA_031308135.1 Acheta domesticus
AATTTAAAATATTTTCACTCACAAATAGTTGTCATTAAATATTAGGTGTTGATCTTCACGTATTTTTTTAACGTCTTAATAATTGGAATTCTCCGGTTCAACGAATCTAATCGTCTGAATCAATATATCGTTAGAGGGAAAGAAATATGTCGACAGTTTTAGCAAACTGATGCAAGATGCTCTGATAACATACGTCTTATAACTAATCCGGGTAGCTAGCGAATGCGACTTGAAATTCCTCATTTCATGGACTTAATTGTTCGAATCCCCAATTTATATGCTGATGTTTGTACCTGTATTTGTGAATAACTGGGCACATCTGGATATGTATAACCTCTGTTTATCGAATGTATATTCATTTGCATTTATAAAATTTTTGAACTTCAATGGAAAATGCAATTATCAAAATGAGACAAAAACATGCGTTTGCCAAGAGCTGGTCTGAATTACTGTGAAACTAGGTAAAAACAAATATTTATCGAACTATACGAACAGACAGGGTCTGGGCTTATCCTGAAATAAAAGTAATTTCCGTCTGCAGTGAGCTGTTGGTTGACGTTATGCCTTTTGACAATTGGAAAAGTTAAATGATCTGAGTTTGTATTCACTGCGTGAAATAACCGTAGATTAATTACAGAAAAGATTTTTCATATCTAGTTCAGGTGTACGCATTCAAATTTCATAACCAGGTTTGATATTTGGGCTCTAGTAAAAGTCCAGGAAGCTAAACGTCCGTCATGTCACAAGTCAAAAGAGATAACCAGGTCTAAACCATAAAAGAAGAAGGTGATGCAGAATGGAAGAATATAAAACCCATAACTTGGAAGAAAGTTGTTTTTTCCATGAAGAGTGAATGCCTAGCTGTGATAAAAGCCAAGGCATATACAATAAAATACTGAAACTATAGTTCACTTTCTTCTATTAATTTTTATTTTGTGTTATTAGTCTAGTGTACGAATATCAAAATTGCACAAAACTGAACATTACTCTCTTTTTTATTTTTTTAAATTAAAATACTAACTGATTCTAATGCAGAACCTATGCTTTTCAGTTTGTAATGAGATTGTTTTTCATTTTATATCGACTGTTTTGAAAAAGAGAACTTTACTTTGACCTAAATAATTAGATATTACGTTGTAAACGCAGTGCACGCGAATAAGAATGTTAGATACTGTATTCGTAAGGGGAACTTGTTCTAAGACGAAGCCTTTCGCTCCGCCTGCTCTCTTTCTCCGTTTCTTCGCACCTGGGACTTCACTTGTTCTTGATGCGCGGATCGGTTCCTCGCCGTTAAGGCGAAGGGGAGTAGAAGCAGAAACGGAAGCGGCGGTGACGCCGGCTTTGGAGGTGAAGGCGAAGGCGAGAGCAGATGTAGAGGCAGAGTCGAAGGCGGGTTCAAGGCGAGAATGGAGAACGAATGTGGATGTAGAGGAAGGTGCAGAGGCACACCCGGCAGCATGTTTTGAATTTGCACTAGACTTGTGCATGGGACTTATTTAAGAGCTCCCTGATTGGACATTGAGGCGACCCACGAAACGCAAACGACACATCTCTGTGAGACACATTCACTTTGAAGAGACAGACAGACAGCTTGTGCATTCGAAAAGAGTAGTGGCAGGGCGCTTGTAAGAATGACGTTTGTGAAAATTGGGTAATGTAAAAAAGAGTTTGGGGCTGAATTTTCAATTGCGAGGTGTGAAGTAAATCAGAGGTAATTTGCAACCCTTTTTGTAAACATGGAAGTCAAAAGAGAAGAATAAAAGTAATTGCTTTTACTAATATCTTTCTAAATTTGTTTCCCACAAAATATCCTAAAATTATTTTTCTACCTTCAAATATCAATTACGTATCCCAAATTCCTTAAAAAAGTGTGAGAAGCCCTTTAATAAGTATGCATTTTTTTGCACTAATAAACTACCCCCAAATTTTTCAATTAAGGATTACCAATAAATTCGGAATACATAAATTATACGTTTTATATCTGTTTGGTGCCTCTAATTGTTCTTTCATAAACTCATTAATATTCTCACAAGCGCCTTGCTACTACTCTTTTGGAATGCACAAGCTGTCTGTCTCTTCAAAGTGTATGTGTTTTGCGAGAGATGTGTCGCTTGCGTTTCGTCCACCTACTCAGTGTCATATCAGGGAGATCTAAAATAAGTCCCCACGCACAAGTCTAGTGCGAATTTAATACATGCCACCCGGCAAAGGAGGCGGAGGCAAAGGTGAAGACAAAGCGAAAAGCGGAAATGGAAGAAGGGACGGTTGCAGAGGTGCGGATGTAAGAGAGGTAAAGGGAAAGACCGGTGCACCGTAAAAAGAAAAGACGGCCACTTTTGTTATCAAACTATTTTTTTTTTTAAATAAAACTGGCCTTTTTGTGGAAGACTACGTATTTTGAAGAAACAGTCGTTATGCAACCAGGAAGACTAGACGAGATGATGTGTGTTCGGCAAGTGCCTAGAATCTTGAGTGGCAGAGTTGCGTATTACTCAAGAGGCGTTGGCGTGCCTCGCACGCGACCAGAATTCCCGAGTGAAGCTAGGAACTGCTTAAGATACTTAACTGCCTCCTTCAGACAACGAGCGTTCATTGAGACTATTGCGTTTGCTTTTGGCGTTCTGGGAGAGAGAACGGAGCACACAAGCGCCTGCGCGCGCGCACACACAATCACACATACATACACACACATAATCTACGACCGCTACTGCAAGTGAAGAAAATCATTACTAATTTGTTTTGGACCAATGCCAACCTCGAAATTTTCTACTTGCGGAAATTAAACTCATCGTGCTTGTTTTTACCATCGTGTTTGGAAGAGCAATGATGTTCTTTTATGTTATATACGACAACATAGTTTGTTTACCTCAAGTCCTAATGCAGATGGTCTCTCATCAAGTAACCTGTTATACACACTGTATACTAAACCGCCAAATATTTTTAACACATTCAATTGCATACATTTTTATACGCAGGCAGAGATATCGCGAATGCTGCATTAGCAATAATGAAAATGTTCTTTTTCGGAGCGATGCGACATCCGGACGATGTGCACAGAGACGCCAGTTTCAAAAACGCTACTTCAGCACGAATCTTAGATATTCACTATGGTATATGATTTTTGCGTCAACAACAGTGATACGTGTAGTACTTGTTGGGACGCGCGGCAAGAGCCTAATAACAGGGTAGTTCTGAATACGTCCTTGGAAGGATGGTTGAAATTCAGGCGAACAACAAAGCCAAACATTCAATGCAATCAACGGCCTTAATGTTGATTTCTACGAAGGATTTTTTCCATCTTTATTCGAACACAAAAGGGGTCACAGGTTTCAGATAATCACTAGCAGAAGTCGTGTTGCCTACATGACTGATGTTGAAGTCGTTGATAAAGTCGTGAAGCCCACATTTCGGCAAGTGTCAGTGAGAGCGACTTGCATATGAAGCGGTTGCAGAGACACCGAGACTGCGCAGTCGTCAGAGTGAGCGGAGTGGAAAGAAATGGAGCGCAGTAGAGAGGCGGGGAGGGGTAGAGCAAGGAAGTGCGGGGCGGGAAGGAGCAAGACTGGGAGAAACAGCAAGTGGAGGTGCAGGGCAGGGAAGAGAGATGCGGAGACCTAGCGAGGCGAGGCTGGGCTGGGCGAGGCGGGGCAGAGTGAAGCGGGGCTAAGGGAAGTGGGACACAGTGAAGCGCGGTGGAGTGAGGCGGGGACGGAGGGAAGTGAGGTGGGTCGGATCGCGACGGGGAGAAGCGAGGCGGGGCGAAGTGGGACGGGACGGAGTGAGGTGGAGCGGAATGAGACAAGGAGGAGTAAGGTAGTGCGGAGTAAGGAGGAGCGGAGTGAGGCGGCTCGGAGTAAGGCGGGTCGGAGTGAGGCGGGTCGGAGTGAGGCAGGGCGGAGAGAGGCGGTTCGGAGTGAGACGAGGAGGAGAGGAGTAAGGCGGTGCGGAGTGAGGCGGGGCGCGGTGAGGCGGGGAGGAGCGAGGCGGGTCGGAGTGAGGCGGGTCGGAGTGAGGCAGGGCGGAGAGAGGCGGTTCGGAGTGAGACGAGGAGGAGAGGAGTAAGGCGGTGCGGAGTGAGGCGGGGCGCGGTGAGGCGGGGAGGAGCGAGGCGGGTCGGAGTGAGGCGGGTCGGAGTGAGGCAGGGCGGAGAGAGGCGGTTCGGAGTGAGACGAGGAGGAGAGGAGTAAGGCGGGGCGCGGTGAGGCGGGGAGGAGCGAGGCGGGTCGGAGTGAGACGAGGAGGAGAGGAGTAAGGCGGTGCGGAGTGAGGCGGGGAGGAGCGAGGCGGGTCGGAGTGAGGCGGGTCGGAGTGAGGCAGGGCGGAGAGAGGCGGGTCGGAGTGAGACGAGGAGGAGAGGAGTAAGGCGGTGCGGAGTGAGGCGGGGCGCGGTGAGGCGGCTCGGAGTAAGGCGAGTCGGAGTGAGGCAGGGCGGAGAGAGGCGGTTCGGAGTGAGACGAGGAGAGGAGTAAGGCGGTGCGGAGTGAGGCGGGGCGCGGTGAGGCGGGGAGGAGCGAGGCGGGTCGGAGTGAGGCGGGTCGGAGTGAGGCGGGGTCGGAGTGAGGCGGGTCGGAGTGAGGCGGGGCGGAGCGAGGCGGGGCCGAGCGAGGCGGGGCCGAGCGAGGCGAGGCGGAACGAGGCGGGGCGGGGTGGAGCGAGGCGCAGTGAGGCGGGAGGAGCGAGGCGACGCAGCGGGCGAGGAGCAGCGGGGTGGAGCGGAGCGTCGCAGGGAGGGGTGCGGCGGGGAGTGGCGACGCAGGCGACGGCGTTTGGCGTGTGGGCGTGGCGGGGCGGAATCCGGGCCGCGCGTCGTTGCGGCGCGTGGGGCGACGCCCGTGAGTTACGGCCGCGCGGCGCCTATTCCGCGTGCTCCCGGCGGCGCCGGCTATTATTTCCTTTGTCCGCCTGTTTATCTTGGGGCGCACTTCATTAGGAGGCTGGCGCGCGCCACAATGAGGCCCATCGAAGCCGCCCCGCCCCGCCCCGCCCGCCCCGCAAGGTCTTCGCCCCGCCCGCTGCCCCGTCGTCCTTCTCCCTCGCCCTGACCCACCTTGTGCCATCCCATTGTGCTCCTTGGCGCCGTTTCTCCTCTCCGCGACCAATCGTATGGCATAATTTTCTTCCCATAGGTATACATAACTCTGCCTAATTTAATCCTGATATTCTTGGAGGTTTTATTCGTAAGTAATCCCAATTCTGGGCGAATTTGCATAAAACGTTTCTAATATCACTCCGTGCAGAGGTGAGTCTACGATTTCTTCTTGCGGAGTATATCTGGGACGGTATTTTAGGTATTAATCTCAAATATTTTCCAGTTTTCTAGTCCAGAGCGAGGCCTGCGCTGCCCGTTGGGTATTTTATTCCTTGACGTAATTTCTCCTCCCGACCAATCTTGCGGGCCGATTTTCTCCGGTTTCATTCGAACACAACAAGTTTGTCTTTTCCTGCTCGCCAATAGATCTCACCTCCTCGTTCACTTACCAAATCCTAGGAAATTGAATCGAGGTGTATTCCCAGGAAGCGCGATGTATTTCTGAAACTTTTTGCTGTTTGTTTTTAAGACATGTGCTATCAGTTATGAAATGCATACATTTTATTTCAGTTTGACAGAGAGCATGGACTTCTAAAAAGAAGATATCAGGTAGGCAAAGAATTATCTGGCGGCGCATTTCATGTGTTTTCACGGAAATGCAATGTTAGTTACGAAATGTAATTAGTTTACATCAAACTGGCTGAGAGTAGACTGTGGTCAGAAGCATCCTTTGGTTTTTTTTCTCGTTACCACCATACGTAAAATAATCTAATATATTAAAGAGAAGTTGCGTTTACTTTGCATTTGTGTCATTATTTTCCATATATCTTTCTCACCATTGGAAATTGTGGAATTGAACGTAGTACAAAAATGTGGACGGTCCATCGTCAATCAAAGCACTGGCCGCTGTCGTCCGACGCTTGTGCGTCCCCAGCGCCGCGCCGCACCCGGCGCCAGGGTCATTACGCCAGTCACACGCACATGCGGGCGGGCAGCCCCGCCCAGGCCGACCCCCCCTCCCCCTCTGCGCTCCGTTTGGGCCGGGCGGGCCCGGGCCGTCGCCGCCGCCGCCGCCGAAGTCACGATGGCAATCTGCGGAAATTACGGCGAGCGTGACAAAGTATTAACGAGCGTCGGGAATTGAGCGCAGTCGTTACGGGGGTGGGGTGGGGGGGAGGAGCGGTGTAATTGCGAATTATGATAGGCGGGGCTCTGGAAGAAGGAGGGACGCTCGGAATGCAGGTAGGCGAATTTTTATCTGCGTGGACGTTTTCGTTGCACACTACGCATTTCTCCCAGTTTTTTTTTCTTGAGAAAAAATAGTATCATATTCGTAAATAATACCAGGAGTGTTTTGGAAATTATCGATAAATTTCCTGACTCGCGAAGTGAAGAGGGGATTTATCTGAGAATTTTCAAAGCACGAGTGGTATTTAATACGACTATTCCACGAATGAAGTTACGTCCAACGGAGCTCCAAAATGCACCAAGTATTGAAAATAACTCAAAGCATGTAAAATCAATGAGGTTTTGTTACAGTACATTCGCGTTTTATTGCACATCAGCACAGCGATCGATACGTACCACCTCGTAAGACAGATGAGTCGCAGCTTATTATTGACCAATAGGGAGGTTTGTTTAGAAAACGTGTTAAGCATTGTTTAGAAAAAGTGTTAATTATTTGTAGATACACCGCCCTGATTGGGGCATTTTGTATGTTTAGTTAAACACTGCTGGTTTTAATGTCACGAGTGGAATAGCCTGAATGAAGTGTGCATTATTCACATAGTTATTCATTTGGTAAGAATTTAGTGTAAAAGTGGAACCAATTTTTCCAAGTTAGAAAACGTGTCTAGTAAATTTAGATTCACAAAACGAAAAGTAAGTACTCTCACCCCAGTGACCATAGACTAAGAACTCTCCCTACGTTATTTCTTGGTCGGTTTGTTTGCACTTGTATTTTCTCGTATTAATAGTTTTTCAAATTTATTTCACTATTTTTTTTGGAGTTGGGAATAACCGACTCCTCGATAAATAAATTATGAACATTGAAGAATGTGAAGTTAGTCACATAGAGATGTATGCTGTGCGCAAAATCTGCGTTATTATGTATTCTTTCAAATACCAGACAATTATTATTGGACCTTAACAATTCAGAGCGCAAGCAACTAATAATAAACAATTGAATTTTTGTAACCTCGCAAATTTCAGTTATTGAATTTTCTAATCTCCGTGTTAGATAGGATACATCAAATATTTTCTTTTAGCCATTTTCTCGCCAACCAAATTGTTCATCGTATTCCCTTCTGATGTCGAGTTTTCTGAAGGAGAAGAAAGTGTTAGACCTACATCCGGTTTGAAGGCGAGCATGCTATTGCAGCCCACATTCAGGTAGCTATGAGAGACAACAGAATATCCATTAACTCTTCTTCATGGCTATGCTTTAATCCATCAGAAAGCCGGTGGTTACTGGGCAAAAGAACTACAGTCAAGTTACCGTATAGTGCGATTTTTGTAACTTTGTCTCTCAAGGCCCGTCTTCACGATGGAATATGTCACGGTATTTCGTATGTTTCTCAGTCATGCCGCTAGATATCGCATGATCGCGACCGTATCAAGCAGGGCTTGCGATCGTGCAACATCTAGCGGCAGGACCGAGAAACACGCGAAATGTCTTGTGATATTCCATCGTGGGCATGGTGGCTTGAGGGGTAGCTATGTAAAAATCTCACTATTGTTTACACTCTCGTGGCACCGTGGTGACACATCTGCCCTCCGAAATTAATTAAATTAATGTAAATAACAATATTTTCTTTTCAAGAGACGTGGATTCTGTGTTAAAGCTGAATCTAACGTTTTTCAGATAGTTGAAAAATCCTTTTATTTTTTCATGTGTCTACGTAACTATTGCAGAGATTATTTGATGTTAATTTGAAATAAAAAGTGCTGCTGGCGGTATTTTCTACTTCTCGAAAAGGACTTGTGGTGATTTTACTATTTCCATATTTACTGAAGTGCATTGATCTAACTATGTATTTTACAAATGAAGAGTGAGGAAAACAAACGAAATTTTAAAAATTACTTCTCGAATCATTATTTCTATTGAACTAGAAGGGCCAAATATGTCTGACGCAGTCCAACAAGTTGGAACTCGACAGCCGATATTTTCAATTTACGGATTGAAAAGGAAAAATGAATTTCATAAATCTTTTAACTACTCCCCATCTTCAGATTGTCTCTCACAGAATCCATTTCTCCATTGGCACAATGTCGAGTTTATAGTTCATATATGCAAATAAATATCATGTGCGTGTAAAATAGCTTTGTGTGAGACTGCCTTACATTACACCAACTATACGAAGATGTCGCAATGAACTGCATGCGCGGTGAATAGTCCATCGTCTTTACGGTCAATAAACTACGGATAATTATTGAATTTTTCGGTCTCTCTCGACCCTATAGGAATTTTAATAGGAGGAGTAAAGTGCCAAGTAATTACTTGCAAGTAATTTAGTATGTAAAATCTGAAGAATATGGCGCATTTATTTTAATGACCCATGTAACAATGGATATAAAACTTTCCACCGTTATACTGGCGATCTTGGCATTAACGGTTACAGAACACGTGATATTCGTTTACCAGAGTTCCCAGAGATGCAAAAGTGGTCGAATATTTCTACACTCAGTACGGAAGGGCAGGGATGATTTAAAAGTGATGAAATAAAATGTTAGTTTTAATCTTCATACCAATTTTTCATTCATTACAGACGGTCGCCTATGTCATTATTAATTCAGTTTCTCGCTATATATTGGAATGACATATCTTCACTTGAACTCCATACATAAGTCAAGAGGGGATTGTGGTAGTTCGTTGTTCGTCGCATTCAAGGAAGAAAAAGAATATAAGTCTCTGTTACGGAAAAGGACAATGTTCGTCAATACACATACATCTCTGTACATTGTATGAACTGTCCTAAGTAGATGAATACATAGAAGTTAATGTATCCCAGTCTTGTGTTTAATCACATATTTCTATTTCAAAAAGACGATTGACTTTTGGGAAGCGTTGCTAAATGAAATGTAACCTTAATGTCGAATCTCATTGCAAGAACGTATTCATCTTTAAAATATATGTGGGAAAAAAGATAACGATGCCACATTCTGTCTTTCCCACATCAAAATTAAGAGAAATGAAGCGCAGCTCAAAGTCCTCAAATTGTCATGGCTAATAAATAGACAATCAAAGCTGTCCTTGCATAACAAAGTACAGGTTTACAAAACAATAATCAAACCAACATGGAGCTAAGGTATTGAATTGTGGGGCTCTTCCAGTAAATCGAATCTAGAAATTCTAAAAAGATTCGAAGCTAAAACATTAAGGAAACTATGCAACGCACCATGGTACGTGACAAACAAGACGATATACAGAGACCTCGACATCACACCTCGACACCCCCACTAAAAGAAATCATCACGAAGAGCCAAACTTACCAGAAGAGATTGTACGAGCATCCAAATTACCTTTCAACAAACCTGCTAGACAACAGTGAACTTGTATATAGACTGAAACTAGAGAATGTTTTAGATTTGCCATACCGATTTCTTAAATGAAATTTTCAATGTCACAAAATTCACGTCAGAAATGTATTTATTAGACAGCATTTACTTATTGTTCTAACAAGAACAGACAGTAAATTATGCAGAAGTAATAAAAAAATCATTGTCTTGAATGGCAACACCCACGTCAGGGCGTCCCCATGGCCATTCCAGAGCCCCCTCCCCGCCCGGCCCTTCTTCGTGCGCGTCCTCGACCCCGCGGTCGGCGCCTGCGCGGAGGAGAGGCTCAGATTGCGCTGACTGCGCGCCCCGCGCCGCCATCGCGCGGACGAAAGGCCGCTTAAAGCGCTCCCGCCCGTAAACCCTCCTCCTGCCCCGCCCCGCCCTGCCCCGCCCACGCGCCGTCGCCCGCTCGGAGCTCGCCACACGCCCGCCTCTTCGCTCGCCCACCCCCTAACCCGCCAGCCCACTGTCTCACCCACTCGCTCGACTGCTCGCTCGCTCGCCCACTCACTCGCTCGCCCGCCCACTCGCTCGTCCACTCACCCTCTCGCCCGCCCGCCCACTCGCCGACCCACTCGCTCGATTGCTCACTCGCCCACCCGCCCACTCGCTCATCCACTCGCTTGCCCGCCCACTCGCTCGCCCACTCGCTCGTCCACTCACCCTCCCACTCGCCCCTTCGCTCGCCCACCTCATCGCTCGCTCACCCCCTAACCCGCCAGCCCACTCTCTCACCCACTCGCTCGACCGCTCGCTCGCTCGACCGCCCACTCGCTCACCCGCCCACTCGTCCGCCCGCCCATTCGCTCGCCCACTCGTCCATCTCTCCTCACTCACCCGCCCACTCGTGCGTCCTTCCACCCTCGCTGGCCCACTCGCTCGCCCGCTCACTCATTCGCCCTCTCACACTCGTCAGCGCACCAAATCGCTCATTCGCCAGTCCAGCAGCTTGCCAATGCTCCTGCTGATTGTGCCTTCTCACACACTCAACCGGCCTTCCTCCGCTCACCCTGGCCACCTGCTTTTCGTCCGCTGTCGCCCGCCGCTAACGCTTCTGTCCATCCGCACGCTACCGCCCCCCCCGCCATACTCCCTCCATTTCAGCCCACGACATTTCTGCCCTCGTTCGCGTCTCCACTCACGTCCCCGCGTACCCAGGCTTCCCGCCACACAACTTCGCCTGCTATCTCGCAGTTGGCGGTTCCTGAGCCCCTGCCGCCATCGGCGTCTCCCTGTTGTCCTCGACGCCGCAGCATCTGCAGCCTCGGCCGACGCCTCCATTTCTACCTCCCAACCTTCGCATTCCCTTGGCACCGCTGTCTGCGACCAACACCGAGAGCTCCGAGTGATCGTGATGACTGATGAGTAATGTCGCAGCATGCTGCGACGCCGCTCATCACAGTCACATCCTTACCCGCGTGGAGGAAAAAAAAAAAGAGAGAGACAGAGACAGAGACCTGAAGCGGGTGGCTGAACATAATTGAAATAAATGACGATGGTGTAGCTTCCGTTTGTGTCACCTGGGTCAAAACCAATAGTATCACCCCCTCCATAAATTAAATATAAAAATATCTATTACTGAATAGTTTATACATTATTTAATAAAAATACAAGTATATTTGCACATGACATTTATTTATAATATATTAAAACCTGTACGTAATTGAGAATTATGGAAATAAAATTTTTAAATAAATCTAAAACTAAAAAACTAATAAATCTAAAAGAATAATTAACAAATGTATGTATTTTTATAAAAATTCTTCCTATAACTTATTCGTCTTCCTATAACTTATCTATAATTTCATAAAAATCCATGGTACAATCTGTAATCTACACAAAATCTATAAAATTTTCTAATTGGTGTCACCCCTAAAAATGCTTTCGCCCGGGACGGACCGCCCCCGTACCCCATCCTAACTACGCCACGATAAACGAATGGTTTATTTCAGGGGTGTCCAACTTGCAAGATCTCAAGGGCCACGACTAAAACCTCTAATATGGTTGCAGGCCGTATTTTCATTACTTGGCTGATCCACACGTGACCCCGTGTTGTTGATCTCTTCAGTTTGCCGGCTGCTCTGAGACGGGAAGGGGGATGGAACTATACATGATATTCGAACGCAGTGAAACTCATTGAGATAATTTGGAATTTCTGAATTTACTAGAAAAGATTCCTTAAATCTAAACTTAACCTATTTTTACTTTAAAGGGGTATTGACCCCGACAGGGCGCGTGCACTAGGCGCAATATTCTCGCTCAACATCGATGCAAGGGTAGTTTTCACGTTTGTCTTCTAACCTTTCGTGGGCCACAAGAAATGGCAACGCGGGCCGCATGTGGCCGGCGGCCCGTGAGTTGGACAGCCTTGATTTGTAGCGTAATCAAAATTGTTACTTTTGTCTTGCTAATAGCATGGTTCTATCAGCATTTAATTATTTCTTGCAATTATTCAAGTGTAGTTCTCTACCTACCTTGTAGAGGAAGTGAATCTTTGGGTGATGAACGAAGTGATTCTAGAGACAGCCATTTGTTTTGAATGAGTTCACTTAGGCCCGAGGTCAGAACATTTTTTTACTGTGAATTAATTTTTCTTATCTTACAAGTACTCGTACTCTTGGTACCATTATCATTGTTGAGTGCTTTTACAAGTGCACCACTTCGCACCACCAGATCGCTCCTCTTTAAAAATGCCAATAGCTAGTTATGATAGATATTTAAAATATTTTATAGTAATTATTGACTGAAATCTTATGAAGGCTTTTAGTAATTCTTATTCCACAATCCATCAATTACTGTGTGATACTGCATTTGCAGTTTTTCTCAAAACATGTTATTTCGAGTTGTGGCGGCATTGCACTTACTAACGATAGTTCAAATAATTCTATTTTTAATTGCCTGCATTAGAAATGACCTTTTTGGTGGCAAGAAATCGTTTATTTTAGGACGTTTTACGGGACAAGTGATGTGATAATAGATTTTACGGCACGAATGATTGCGTCATCACACATTCAGCCAATCGCAGCGAGGGAATCGTGGGGAGGTAGCAGTCAACGGAACAGTCGACCACTATTTTCTCGGACAGATATCAAATACCCGAGACGTCACAAGGAAGTTGTTTCACAAAATTAAGCTTGATTCTCTTGTACATTTATAATGCTGTTATACAAAAGAAAATGCCTATGCACCTCTTTTATAATGTTGCTTTATTGCATTCCTACAAATTAGAAAACTCGTTTTTAAAAGTAGCTCGTTTTAAAAATGTTTGCTCATGCAATAAAGCGTAACGTTATAAACTAATTGCGTAAACTACTATTACCAATAGTTTTAATGATTATTTGCTGCGAATCATCGAATTTCATCGATATTCCTTTAATGTTCTGTGCACTACTGCCAGCATCCACCCGCCCTTCTCCAGCCTCCGCCCTCGCACCACCATCGTGCCCGCTCTCATTTCCGCCACCGCCACCGCCTCCGCAATCGCCACAGCCACAGCCACCGCCACCGCCTCCGCCACCGCCTCCGCCACCACCACCGCCTCCGCCACTGCTTCCGCCACCGCCACCGCGTCCGCCTCCGCCACCGCCTCCTCCACCGCCTCTGCCACCGCCGCCGGGGCTCGTCTGGAGCCCTCGCCACCACCACCGTGCCCGCTCTGGTCTCCGCTACCGCCTCCGCCACCGTCTCTGCCAACGCCTCCGCCAGAACTGCCGTCACCTCCGCCGGGGCTCGTCTGGAGCCGTCGCCACCACCACCGTGCCCGCTCTGGTGTCCGCCACCGCCGCCGCCATCTCCGCCGAGGCTCGTCTGCAGCCCCCGGGCGCCGCTGCGGGCGCGCGTGCTGTGGCACGCCAAGAGCCCGCTTACGCTGCCGGCGCGTGGCGGGGGGGTTGGCGGGAAGGACGGTGGGGGCGGCGCGAGGCGGCGCGGAGCCGCGCGGAGCAGCGCGGGGCGGCGCGGGTAGGCAGGAAGGACGGTGGGGGAGGCTCGGGGTAGCGGGGGGTGGTGCGGGGCGGCTCGGGGCGGCTCGGGGAGGCGCGAGGCGGTGCAACTTGTGGCGGGGCGGCTCGTGTCGGCGCGGGGCAGCGCGGGGCGGCGCGGGGCGGCGCGGGGCGGCGCGGGGCGGCGCGGGGCGGCGCGGGGCGGCGCGGGGCGGCGCGAGGCGGCGCGGGGCAGCGCGGGGCGGCGCGGGGCGGCGCGGGGCGGCGCGAGGCGGCGCGGGGCGGCGCGGGGCGGCGCGGGGCGGCGCGGGGCAGCGCGGGGCGGCGCGGGGCGGCGCGGGGCGGCGCGGGGCGGCGCGGGGCAGCGCGGGCGGCGCGGGGCGGCGCGGGGCGGCGCGAGGCGGCGCGGGGCGGCGCGGGGCGGCGCGGGGCGGCGCGAGGCGGCGCGGGGCAGCGCGGGGCGGCGCGGGGCGGCGCGGGGCGGCGCGAGGCGGCGCGGGGCGGCGCGGGGCGGCGCGGGGCGGCGCGAGGCGGCGCGGGGCGGCGCGGGGCGGCGCGGGGCGGCGCGGGGCGGCGCGGGGCGGCGCGGGGCGGCGCGGGGCGGCGCGGGGCGGCGCGAGGAGGCGCGGGGCAGCGCGGGGCGGCGCGGGGCGGCGCGGGGCAGCGCGGGGCGGCGCGGGGCGGCGCGGGGCAGCGCGGGGCGGCGCGGGGCGGCGCGGGGCGGCGCGGGGCGGCGCGAGGAGGCGCGGGGCAGCGCGGGGCAGCGCGGGGCGGCGCGGGGCGGCGCGGGGCGGCGCGGGGCGGCGCGAGGCGGCGCGGGGCGGCGCGATGCGGCGCGGGGCGGCGCGGGGCGGCGCGGGGCAGCGCGGGGCGGCGCGGGGCGGCGCGGGCCGGCGCGGTGCGACGCAGGGCGGGGCGGGGCGGCACGGGGCGGCGCGGGGCGGCGCGGGGCGGCGCGGGGCGGCGCGTGGCGGAGCAGCTTGTGGCGGGGCGGCACGGGACGGCGCATGTTGGCTGGAGTGGGGGTGGCGCGGTGCGGCACAGGGCGGTGGTGAGGGAGCAGGGGGACGGCTGTAACTGCCGAGAGGGTGGGCGGCGTAAGCAAGGTCGCCGCGCGAAGGTGAAAGTGAAGGAGCCACGGGAGTCACCGGCGGTGGGAGTAGTGGGCGCCGCTGCCGGCCAGCCTCTGTGCTCATGCGCCCGATTGTCATGATCCTTCAAATAAAACAAAGAGCGCCTCAGGACCGATGAGTCGCACCTATACAAAAAGTTCAGAAAGTATGGATGACTTTGAAGGCCGAAAAAGTAATAAATAAATAAATAAATAAAATCAAAAGAGATTGATTTTATGTTAGTTATTTGGAGTATTTGTTAAAAAATATGCGTATACTTACATAATTTTAAATTCAAAAACGAACAATCTCAATTTCTCTATAAATGCATTTTTTTAAAATAATATTTTTGCAAGCCTCATCAAAGATTCGATGTTTGAAACCTTGATTTTCACTTGATGTAAATTTTATGTTACTGCAATTAAGTATCTTATTTGGATGCACTCATTTGCAACAACCGTAATCCGAGCTCTCATTTACTCTACCAACTTTGTCTCAGCGTTTAGTTGGTGCATCGTCCTTTGCTATTTGCCTTTCAACACGAGCTCTCAGTTTCGCTAAATAGTGTTTTCGTGTGTGATTGTGTGTGTGCGTGTGTGTGACCGGGATTGATTGAATCCGATGAAATTGCATTTAGGAAGTTTTTGATTGTTCCTGTAACGCCCTTACTACGTTATATATTTTTTTAAATTATCGATGTTGATAATTCTGCTCAAAGAACTCTCGTCCCTTTTCCTCTGAATGGGCTCAATTGCATGGACTAGGGTTGTCCAACTGGAGCCCTTGATACCATTTATTTTGGCCCGCGAAAGGATATGTTTCAAAAGTGAAAGGCCCTTGCATCCATGTCGGGCGAAAAAATAGCACTTGGCATACGAGCCCTGTCGGGATCAACACCTTCCCCCCTTTGATGTAAAAAATTGCAAAAGTTTAGATTTAAGAATTTTTCTAGTAAATTCAGAAATTCAAAATCATCCCAATGCGTTAGGCATTGTACATCCTGATATCACGAATGGTTCCATCCCCCTCGCCCGTTTCCGAGAAGCTGGGCAAGTGCCGAGATCAAGAATGCGGGGAAGTCAGATGAAGATCGCCCGAATAAAGTAAATATGGCCCGCAACATAATGTAAGTTTTTAGTTGTGTCCCTTGCATATTTGGACACCCCTGGTTTGGACGATCGTCTCCAACACGCTTATGGAAGAAGCGCGACGTGGAAGTCTCCATCACTTCCCTACTGCTATGCTACGGACGCTCTGCCTACGTCCGTGTTTGGTGGATCTGTTTAAAGGCAGGAAGAATAAGTCAAGATGTGAGATACGCATACAGCAAATTGGGACACTAGACTCAACGAGGTAGAAAAGAAAAAGTATAATGCAAAGTGAGCTTTGTGATTAAAGTGATGAATGGCGAAATCAAAACGAAAAATAAACTGCTTAGATTTTGAAAAATCAATGACGTGTGAAAAGTGTTAAAGAATGGAAAAAGTCAGTGCCAAGGAAATATTTGATGAAGAACTGCATGTTCAGGTAAGTTAGAAATTAAATGCATTAGAGTGCTGAGGAGAAACAATTCCTACAGCGAGGCTCTGCTACGTCTATGATATCTGAAGAAGAAGAAGAAGAAGAAGGAAGAAAGAAAGAAATAAAGAAAGAAGGAAGGAAAGAAATAAAAACAACAAACAAAAAAGACATCCAGGTGTCAATGGCAGAGAATGGAAAATAGTTTATTTAACTGAAATGTGGACTCAAAAAGACCACTAAAGGTATATTTCATCAGTTATAAAAACCTACCTGCCATATAAGAACAGTTTTGAAGAGGTTAGAACAGATATAACAAACGTGTTTATCAAATGCTGCGTCAGGAAAACCATGTTAAACAGGGTGCAGGTACAGAAGCACACTTTTGTGCTTGATAACAGCACGTTTCGCACTCGCCTGTAAAAAACAAACAAATCAGGTTTTCCGCCCGGGCGGAAAGTAACAATCCGCTTATCCCGCTGTTTTTTTATCTGCAACGCTCTACAGCGTAATAGTTGAAATGAAAATGAAGTTAGTTCGTGCTAGCGCCTAATAGAATTTTATCTCCTCGTTCCCGCTTTCCGGCAGGTTTCCACTTTCGTTTACGCTCATAGACATCGCAGCCCACCTTTACGAGCGCCGGTCTGTTGAACGCGGACATAAACGACGCGGACGACAGGGCTGATTTGAATTTTTCGATTTCACCTCCTCCCCCACCCCCCCGGCCGTTTTGTAACGTATCTATTTCCGTCCACCGCCATCGATCTGAGGGCGAGCTGCGGCTTTCGGCTCCAACCCTACTGAGGGCAGCTGCGACGTTCGACAAAGGCCGACGTCCTCTCATCGGCATCTGCGGTTTTGTCCTATCTCGGTTTCAGTGTTGAAGCCACGTTCACTTGCGGGGCGGGTATCTTTCTTTATTAGGATGTAGCCGACCAGAGTGTAGTGATGCGACATCGAAAACAAACCATCGATGTTGCGAAACATCGATGTTGAGAATTAAAACATCCATGTTAATAATACATCGACCAAAAACATTCATATTTTTAAACATCGACCTTTTTAAGATTGTTTAGTAATCTCCAATATTACATTTGTATGCAACAAACTTTAATTTGACAGTGGTCGTGATATTAATGTATAATTAAAATTTAACTCAAGATAAAGTTATAAAATGCTTCTCCATGTAAAGAATACGTTGAAAAACGTAGGAAATACTAGGACATCAGTATCATCTCCGGCGAGGAATAGTGTGCTTTATGAAAGTGATACAAAGTTTTTAAGTTATTATTTCGTATTTTACCGTTTACAAAATTGTGCTTATGAAAATGATTTTTATCCGTGAAAAAAAGAATCGAAAACAAAAACATCCAGTCAAAACATCGATGCTCAAAAACATCGAATTCAACATATAGATGTTTAAGAAATCGATGGTTTTACAAAAAAGTGCACAAGTGTTCGTAATCCTCCTTTTAACGACCACTATGGTCACTTGTCTAGAAATGGAAGAAAAAAACAATAATCATATCGTCACATACTTTCACAAATGAGTATGGCATTCTTCATCATCATAATCACTATATGTTTTTTTATTGAAAACACCTGTCTTTAACCTTGCAATGTACGAGTGATTTAGAGTGAGCAGCGATAAACATTACATTCGTTATGGATAAAACAGTATTTTTCTATTGGAGTATCTCTGATAAACTTTGAAATTATTTTTGGATATATCAAGTGATTTTCCACTGAACGCACATATACCTACCAGATTATAGCTGCTAATGAGAGAAGTAGCTTTGCTTATTGACAATCTAAAACAATGCTCAAGCTCGGAAATATATTCCCAATATGAACGTGTTTTGACTGCCGCTATTATCGCGTCATGAATTAGCGATATTGTTCTCATATTGCATGTCATCTTCACGTGTTCGTGTAATTCATATCACTGAAACTGAAAATGTAATGAAAATGATTAAACTCTTAATTAAAAACGGAAAGTTATTGAATAACTCTCCCTGTGGAGGTGGAGGCTTCCACAATTTTTCTCACTCGTTGACAAAAGCTATTGATTTGAATTAACGTCTATTTCGTTCGACGATTTTGGTCTTTCAAAGGAGAAATATTTTTGGCCATGAAAAACTTCAAACACTTCTCTTCTGCGAAAATTACGAAACATGTAAAGGATTGCAATGAGTTGGGGTCAACGCGATTGGAATAGAACTAAAAACTTCTTAACTGTGAGATTAAAAACCTTCACACAGAAATACCAATTTTTTTGTAATTTTATACCAATAATAATAATAATGATGATAATATTACACAAAAGATAATTACCAATCTACGATTCTTTTTTTTCTTCAATTTTTACCCTTTTACGGCATTATATTACCTAAGTCGACAACTATATTACAAGTCTACTACTTTAAGTTTTTTTATTTAATTATTGTTTTTTGTATTTCTGCTACTAGATTGCGAGACTATTGTAACAATAAATTATCGAACACTGATATTTATGTTGACTATTCCACTAGTGAAATTAAAACCAATCGTGTTTATCAACACACACAAAATGCCGCGATCAGGGCGATGTATCTCAAAAAGTTTATCGCTTTTTTTATCCAATTTTTCTTACCGCTTCCCCTAATGGCCAATCATGAACTGTGACTCATCTATCTTCGGAAGTGGTATACATCGATCGCCATGTCGATCATGTAAATAAACATTGTATTGTAATAAACATTGTATTGTATTGAAATAAACATTGTAAACTGCGTATGTGCTATATCTTTGATTTTAACATAGCTTTCAGATATTTTCAATATTTGGCGCATTTTTTTTAACTTTGTTGGTCATAATTTCATTCGTGGAATAGTCCTATTAAATACCACTCATGCTTTGGAAATTCTCAGACAAACCCCCTTCTCGCTTCGAGAGTCGGGGATTTATTGACAATTTCCAAAACACTCGTGGTATTACTTGTGACAAATACATTCAAACTCTACTAACACACAAGCATCGGGCTTGCAATACACGAAGCAAACCGAGTTTCACTGAAACGAATGTTTCCCACAGCCCTTTAATCTCGCATTCTGTCTCGTGAGGTTGCGTGAGGATGCACCGCAGCCCCTTTTTCGCGGCTCGCGAATTCGCTCGCACGAAACAACCGCCCGCTTCGTTAATTTGGATCGTCGTGGGCGAAAGAGAGAGCAAATTACAGCGTGTCGCACGAGGAGATGCTGCAGGAAATTACAATCTGGCCAAGCTCGCGGGAACAACGCTTCGTGCAAAATGCCAACGGTCTCACCTAGACGCGCTTCTTTTCCTTCGCTTTCATCAAAGCTTGAATACTCTGCGTTAGGTGCCGTGCTTAAATTACGTAACGCAAATTTGGAGTATTTTTGATACCCCCCTCTCCCCTCTGTAACGCACCCGTAACGCGCGCTTGAACCCCCTAAATAATTACGTAACGTTTGCGACAATAACGCCGCCCCCTTACGAATGCAAGAAGTGGGTGCAAGTGGTGAGTGACGAAAGGACGCATAGGCGAGAAATTTTTTTATTATAAGCCATGGACACGCCGTCGTTGTCGAGAGTCTACTGCGCTAATTTAAATGTATTTTAGAATAAACTACATATCAGTTTTGGATTTTTTCTTCGCAATTTTACAGATTCATTAAAAATTGTTAAAAAATTTCTCCATTTGTGACAATTTACATCTTACAACTTTTAATTTATTTTTGTTTATAAATTCATTACTTAATATTTTAAAGTTTTAGTACAAGTCTCAATAAAAGAAATTATTCCAACAAATGTTGAAAAATGTAAAAAAATAAATATCAGTGTTATGTAACAATAAACCAATACCCCTTACCCTATGTAACGCAGCGTAACACTGCGTCATACCTCCTCTCCCTCTCTTTAGCGTTACGTAATTTATGGACGCCCCCTTATCATAATATTGGCGATTATTGTTGGTATTGGTGGTGAGAAAACATAACAGATCGAAAAGCAGAGAATTGCACATAAGCAACGTGGTGCTGATAGCCATAGACCAAAGAGAAAGGGGAGTTGAAGTCGGTGTCTTTACTGACACAGACGATTCATGGACACGCAGATGTAATCATCGAATCACCTCGTGCAAATTTTTCGTCGTGATTCGTTTAAATGTGATCCGACATTATCTGATTTGAAAGTGTTTACTGTCTTGTTTGTTTTGATAATATTTTTTGTTTAAGCTCCTTTTATTTGTTTAAACTGAAGACGGAGGTTTCTCTATACTGCGATTTATTTACAGCTGCCTCTAACAGGTCATCTGCTGCTACGGTGTCATCAAATCCGGAGCCTAGACGTCACTACAGTGACGTCAATATGGTGAGGTTCAACCTTCCGATTGGATGCCACACGTCAGAGGCAGCTTTAAATAAATCGAAGTATATTGTCTCACCAATAACATCTCCTTGGTTACGTCGTAGACTTTGTGTTATTTGGGTAATCCTTACCGGATCGGTAGTCAGCTTAGTTCTTCATTGAACATCCGATAAGAACAGGTCCATCCTTCCGCTTATCTGAACTTCCTCTCCTTGCCCGTTGAACATCATAGGTCTTAGCTCTGCTGGACCTGATATCGTTTGTTATCCGCTGGTTTCCCAGATGCCCACTCCTATCTAATCTTACGAGTCATTACAATTTAGCTTCTTGACTTTAACCTCACAATTTGTTCATCACCCTCTTCACTTGAGCCTTCAATTCCCGTCAGTCCTCGCAGCAGATTTCTCAATAGGGCTTCGCCATAATAATGGGACGGACATAAATCACACTTTAACACTTGAAAGACTTTCATTCAGGAAGCTCTGTGGCAACAAATGTGAGCTAATGTCTCTCGCAAGCGCCAGCTGACATAGACTGTTAGGTTCCAGTTGGCTCCAGAAAGTTCACGTTCTAACTGTGACTGGTATGTGACCTTATTAATATTAATTTTTAGTGTGAATTTATGCAGGAGACAAATTTTGATTAAAATGAAAATTTGTCATATATCCTTGTTTATGAGATTACTAGCTGTATTTTGAAGTCACATCTCCCATACCTATTGAGACCTGTACGTGTTAATTCGTTGTACAACTGCAATTTTTCATTGCAGGTATAAAAGTCAACCGTCTAATCCAATTAAATATTGCATACAAACAACAAATTACAACTGGCAGCTTTAAATACATCGTTCAATACAGAAATCAATAAACAAAAAATTATAAAGCGGAGTAAAAACAAACAGAACATTGGTAATCAGATTATACGGTATTACAAGTGAACGTGTGCCTGGCTCAACAGAATTAACGCTTACCTCCCAAATTTTCCCTAAACGCAGAATCAAAGCTATCACTGAACAAAAGGTTTTTTTGCGAGTAATTTTTATTACGGTTCGGAAATATTTGAGAAAAAAATGTTTTAAAGTTATATGGCCAACTGTAGATCACAGAAATTGAAATTGTTTTGCTAAATAAATAAACGACAAAGAACTTTGGTATGACTAAGAAAAATTCTGGACTTACCAGTAATCAGTGACAGAATAAACCAGTGAAGCAAAAAACATTAGAAAAAATATGTTTTAAAAAAATGTTTTTACGTTCGTTAACGTTTGTTAAATAAAATGTGTGATTTTTCAAATTTTATTTAATACATAATTATTTAACGGATATCATTATTTTCAATTCCAATTCTACGAGATTAATTGATTTATATGTTACATCAGTGAATTACTGAATTAGTTTAGGAAACCGACGTTTGATGTAAATATTTTAAAGAGAAGTGACAGATTTTTTTACATTACTGTTGCTTTATTCCATAATATTTTTTGTCTGCATTAGTTTTTACACATTTATGACAATAACTGAGGTTATTAATCAGTTTAAACAAGATTATTATAATAAATATAATTACGTTGTTTTTACAATGACCTGGCTTTTAGTACACACAATATAATGCATACGATTATGTATGTACCGTGTCATAACTATGTACTCGTCTATATTTTAATTACGAATTTAAGTGCAAATAACTTTAACCTACTACTATTCTTAAAAGGAGTGAATTTATTCTTCGTTTTTAGAAGCAAATTAAGAAAATAAATTTGTTTAAATTGAGTAATCATCTCAGTTATTTACATAAATCTCTAGAAATTGCAAAACAAAAAAATAAGGAATTAAAGCATCAGCAATGTAATCAAATCTGTCACCTTTTATTCTAAAATTTAAAGCAAACGTTGTCTTACTAAACAAATTCAGTAATTCTCTCATAACTATAGAAATCGAGGAGTAATTTCAATCACACTTTGCCCAAATTCTTTTGAAAAAGTCAAGAAAACACATGTGGGGACATGGCTTTCAAAATGTTACCTAGATTTTAAAAATGTGTAACGCAACCCGCATTTCATTTATGTAGTAAGGGATTGCTGTGGGGGCAGGCGCTGGGCTGGGCTGGGCTGGGCTGGGCTGGACGGTGTGAGCCTGTGAGGAGGAAAGACATAGCGCGGAGACAGGAGAGACGGAAAGCGGATAGAGAAGCAGCCGGTAGGAACGAAGCAGTATGAGGAGAAATTGACATGGAGAGCGAGGCGAAGAGGAGTTGTCCGGAACAGAACTGGGTGGAGCGAGGGGAGGTGAGGCATGACGGTAATTAAATAACATTTCATCTGATAAAATGTCCAGATAAATAAATATCATACCCGGCCGGGTTATTTAAGTTTTTCCTCAATAAACAAAAAATGTCAGTGATGTGACAACCTTCGTAACGAACGCCTATTCGAACATGCAATGCATTTTTCATGTTAAGATTACTTAAAATAAGCGACAAGCACGCGCGCTCCAATTTGAACCCTGCGGGTTGCCCTAGCACGCGTGCCATCTCTATCATGAGCGTGATCGTTGGCCCGTCGTCAGGGCTCCCCTCAGCGGGCGAGGTTTTAATTAGGGCTCACCTACGGTGTTTTAATTAATCACGACGCCGTTTTTCACGAAAAAAAATGTTAAACATCGCCCGGCGAATTAATCTTGCCGCCCGGAAAGATTGCGTTTCAGCGCCGCGCCGGGCCGACGCTGCCCGGAAATCACGCCGCGTGCGGCTGACGCGTGCACGCACACCGAGAGCGTGTGTTCTTACTAAGCCTTGCTGTTCTCAACGGCGGATTTTTGTTCTTTTGAACACTTTGTTGCGAAAGACTACAAATGAGTGTGCCAAAAAAAATCGTTACAATTTTCCGTGTGTACTGAAATCGCTTGAGCTCTTTTTAAAGTGTAAATAAGAGAGGATATTTTGTCAATGAAATGATTCTCTTTAAGTATTCCTTTTTTACTCCAGCTGAAAAAAAGTCCTCCCAGGGATGATGCTGATATTCTACTCTTGATGTTTCAATTAAGTTTTATTTCCTGAATTATCTTTATTATTGTTACCAATCTCTCAACACATCGACGAAAGTAGGTAGGTTGAAAATAGGTATCTCAAAACTAAGGAAGAAAGTTCTGAGTTATCGAAAAGGACAAAAGAGGATTTAAGTTTCCGATTTTGAAATGTACTAAGTGAAGAGGTATCGAAGAAAATTGAATAAACTGAGGAACATTTTTATCGATAGAGAAATGTTTACACATGTGTCTTGCACGTAGACGAGATGCACATAACATGCAAATTTCATGCTCGACCATCAGGACCTTACTAGAAAACTGAGTAATATTGTGCCTTTGTATAAAAATGTTCTTGCATACATTCCCATGAGACCCCATACGCTTCCTTTCATGAGGGAATCAACTGTGTCAAAAGCGAATGAGGACTGGGTGGAATGAGACGGTTGATGAAAAATGAACGAGCAAATTTTTAAAAAAAATATATATTTAGACTATATTTGAAAAACAATTTCAAAATCTATTTGAAATTTCACCAAATTTTTAATGAAGCCATTTCAGTATACCAGGAAGTGTTTGGGGGGGATGGGAGCGAAATAGAACGGCATCTCTGGGGAAAGTAAATAAATGTCACAAGTTGTTGAAAGAGGAGGAATGTTTAAAACTGTGATGTTTATATTAAGTCTGTGATATGATTGCTTTTGCACGAACACGATTATTGTGCCGAGACCGATAGGTCGATTGTTATATTTTAGGATCTTTCTTGGGTATTATATTTCTAGTATATTGAATTTTACATGCTGAAATTATGTAAGATTGTCATATTAACAAACTAATTCCTGATGCAAAAGATTGCAGTTTGCATTGTTACGTCGTTAATATTAACTTTACGAGTCTATTTTACACATTATTGCATTTGTGAGTACTAATGAGTCAAAATAGTTCTCACAAACTTTGTCGAAACTAAAAGGTTTTCTGTGAAGTTAGCTCGAAATTGCGCATTTTGAGAAATGCTCAATAACATTGTTCGGGCCCACAGCAAAGCAGAAATAAATACGTTCACAAGCAAGGCAGAACAGTTGAATTGCGTAATCGGCAGAGCGCGGCCGTTGAGTAGGTGTCACATATCGCCTTCACATCCGTTGTTCCGCGTATTCTCCCAACGGACGGCAACGGACGAGCGTGGCCGCTCGTACGTGCCCGCCTGCCCAACTCGCCCCCACAGCTTGGTCCGTTGGAGGAGCAACGGACAAAAACTGCCAGATCATTGCAAATCCAGATCAAATGGCAAATGGTAATTGGCCATCGCCATCCCCACCTCTGCACGCGTGTGAGCCCTTTCCTAACGTCTCTGCTCCAACCGAATTCGGCTTAACCGACTTCGTTAGTCCGCATAAAGACACCGTGCAAGATAGACGCGTGTGTTAGGGCTCCGCGCGTAAAGCGTGTAAAGAATCTATAATCGTGCAAATGAGCTGCATACGGCTCGCACATAAATTGTTTAATCGTGGCAGTGCACGCTTTAATTGTGTCTGTCGCTCTTGCGTGGATTTGCGCCCGCAATTTTGGTTGAACTATGTAACTCGCGGCTGCTTCTGGTCGGCGTAAGGTAGCCACGGCGGTCCAAGGTGTCACTACAATGACTACGCTTGGACAGGTGTATTAATGCACCAAGAGAAATTTTCATCTTAATTCTGTACTTCTTGTGCATTTACTGTGTGAATACTGTGCATTTACTTATTAAACATTGTTTGTGCTGGAAACTTGCTCGTATATGCATCCCGCACTCCTGCGCCACCAAGAGCTATCAAAGGGTTTCGGGACTACTGTACTTCAACAATACAGTCCATTCATACAGTCCAGTCATGAACATTAAGTGTATAGTAGCCCCGAACAAACATCTTCTCAAAAATAGTTCCGAACGTTTTAATGAAAATGTGTATGTCCAGATTGTATTATTTTATTACGTTCTTGAAGTCATGTATCTATTCTATTATTAAGAGACCGAATCTGTGAAAATGTGAATTAATGTTTGTTGGGGGTAGTAGATGGTAGTTGGGAATAGAGTGGGGGAAACTGAAAAGCTAGCCTAGGCGCAGTGAATAGGAAACATGTTCTAGAAACTGTGTGACATTCTGTAACACCGCCGCCTACGAAATTAGTACATTATTATTGGCTTTATGATTTTCTGAGAAGTGAGGATGCCAGCTTGACAGAGGTTGTTGTGTTTTTAGATGCGTTGAGGGAAGGCATACCTTCATGCACGGATAGCGGTATGTGAAACACCTCTTTTTTATACGATCGTAGAAAAGAACACAATTTTGCGAATGCTTTGTGTGAATGGCCCTATCGCGAGTATCCAAAGCGGAAGGCCGGGATCTGATGGCGGAATCCCCGCTGGCTTCGGGGGGAGCGGGCGCGCTTATCGGCCTGCCGCTTGGCTGCGCTGCCGCGCCGGCGGGGGGTCGTGGGGGGGAGGGGCCGAGGGGGCCGCCGGGGCTCGACGGAGGGCCCTTGTCGCCGGCTGCGGCGGGCGCTCGCCGGGGAGCGGCTCGAGCCAGGAGGCCCGGGTTCGCGGCAACAGGTCTCGCCGAGAGGCACAAGTGCTGGTGGTTGCCAGAGGCACACCTCTCCTTGACCTTTAGTTCGAGGAAACATTGTTCAGGATGATATTGGGATTGCTTTTTAGGGTTGAGCGTGTTATCGTCTATTATAAACAATGATTTACTATTGGCCTTTTGCATGAAGATGTCTTTTGTAGGTTCAGAACTTTGGAGTCACAAATAGTACGCGGAGGTAAATAATTATCCGAACCCTGTACTACACAGCGATTGACATTAATCTTTCGATTTAACTCAAATGCCTGGGAAAATAAATATTACGAATTGTTTCGTAACACAGGTATCTAATGTTAAACTACGATGTGTGACTTAACATCACACGAGATATGACACCACTGCTTATATTAGTATCAGGTAAATGAAAGTTTGTGGTACGAATATATTTTGTGTGAAAAGGTATGGTTTAAGAGGTGACAGTGCATAGCTGCATGTAAATATGCTGGAATGATGAATACATAGCCTACACCTGTCAAGAGGTTCACACGTAAGGGAGAATATGATCGTTCAACAAATACGTACACATTGCCCCTGTTGACCCATTCTCGTCCCTTCGTGCAATTTTCTAAGAATTTATCCCCTCAAGTGTACGAATGGGCAAGTCCTCGTGTTTTCGCAAATCGACAAAATTACAAAAATGTAATATGCATTAAAATATTAAATTAAACAAGGTATAAAAAATCTCCTACGTATGCAAATCATTTAAATTTATATTAGTCATTTTAGTCACTAAAATTAATACCATTACATCATTATAAAAGTATTACCATTCCATTTATCATGGGTTAAACATGTCTTATATGTTTTCTAATAAAACATGAATTTAAGACACTTGTACTGTCTATTCTGTCGAAAGGGAACTGTGTATAGTGCGATTTCTCAAACCTTACCTCTGGCAAGTATCAGTTGTTGACGGTTTCATTCAATCGGGAGTGACAATTAGTGACGTCACTGTAGCAACATATAAGCTCCCGATTGAATGAAACCGTCAATAGCTGATACCTGGCAGAGGCACGATTAAATAAATCGTACTGTAGTGTATGCACCGTTACTGTCGCCCTCCCCGTATACACCACTTCGCATCAAAGTGGCCAATCCCCTTACAAGTGTGCAAGCATCTCTTGAAAGGCCCCGGAGTATACTTCGGCTTTTCTTTCTTGGCGCACCGGGGTGTGTCAGTAAAATGGAATATCTCACGGTATTTCGCGTCGTTCTCCGTTGTGCCGCCAGAAGTCGCATGATCGCCAGCACAGCTCGATACAGTCGCGATCATGCGACTCCTGACGTCACAACGGAGAACGACGCGGAATACCGTGAGATATTCCATTTTACTGACACCCCCCCGTGCGCCAAGAAAGAAAAAACCGAAGTATACTCCGGGGCCTTTCAAGAGATGCTTGCACACTTGTAAGGGGATTGGCCCAAGTCCTGTAGTGCAGCCGCCAACGCCGCGAACCTGCTCGTTGAGGCGCAGTCAACGCGCTATCTCATCGCCGCGGGGGTCAAGGGGCAGCGGCCGGCCGACAGGCGAGCGCCGGAGACGGGCGCGTCCGTCCCTCGCGCCAATCGCGTGCGCGGGCGCCAGGCCTTGACTGGGCGGCGGCGGCGGCGTGGCGCCGCGCGTGACGTCACCCGCGCCAACATGACGTCACTGATCGTTTGTCCGCGGAGCGCGAGTGGGCGGGCGCGCTGGCAGGGTCGGGCGGTAGGTGGGCAATGGGCAGTGGGCTTGGCTGCCCCGGGCACCCTGCACACACACACACACACACACACACACACACACACACACAGCCGCTGCCCCACGTTCTCGTGCGAAGGATGGAAAGCATCGTTGGGTGCCAAATGTAAGTTTCGTAGTAAACATTGCAACATTGCTGTCCTTGTGGCGTCTTCAACGCAAAATCAGAGGTCTTCAATCAAACTCGTTAATAATTGTATGCCAACAAACGAAGGTACATTAACTGTGAGTAGCTTTTACGTGAAAGAATTTGTCACTGTTTTCTGCGTTTGGTTTCATGTAGTATATAAATAAAAACGAAGACCGCATTAATTTCTATGTATTATTTACCGGCGTAATTAGTACAAATTTTACCAGTTAATTTATTGGTAAATTATCTACGCTTAGGGGTAAGGAATGTTACATTTGAATGTGTGTCGTCATCTCAGGAAATATGTTAAAAAATAGGGTATAAATGAAATGTTACCTCCTATTTAACTCTGCACATTCTCGAATGATAACTGTATTAATGGTGTAACAGACCGTTTCTAATATTAATTTTGTTTTGTTTAATTGCAGGTGAGAGGATTTTCTTCTTTGTTTTGCGTTCTGAGAAGTGTGATCCCATAAATGATGTAAGTATTTCATTGTACATGGCTATATCTGTAGTGCTTGAATTTCAACACTGACGTTCATGAACATTGTATTGTTCTTGTGCAAGAAGCAAGCACTTCATCAGTATTCTAAGTTGCAGTATTTCAGTACTGTATTCACGACTTAAACTGCTTACATTTGTGAAAGGATTATGTTAAAACTATTAAAAATTACTTTTTTCTCGCTATAATCGCAATAAATATATATTTTTTTAAAATCAAGCGAAGTATTGTCCTATTTTCTTTTAGTTTAAAAATTATGGGAATTCTGATGTGTAATTGTTGACGTAATTACATGAAGAAATAATGGTCATCTCCGTCAACTATATATATATATATATATATATATATATATATATATATATTTATATTTATTTAGTAATCTAATTTATTATGAATAATTAGGAATTGCTCTATATATTTAGCTAGTGAGGTAAATATATTTATTTAGAGAGCCGGCTTTCGACATTATCATTTAAGATCATCAAGAGAAGATGTTTTTCCAGTGATTTCTTGAAAGGTGAAAATAAACGACAGATTTTTGGCGAAATATTGGTAATTGTGCTCCGTATGTTTGTTTGTACTGTCTTCTTTATGCTGCTATGTGTGTTTTCATATATCAAACCAAAGAAATTATCATGCGTAATACCATGAACGCTTTGACAATTGTCGATAAATCCCCGACGCGCGAAGCGAGGAGGGGATTTATCTGAGAATTTCCAAAGCACGAGTGGTATTTAATATGACGATTCGTCGAATGAAATTACGTGCATCAGAATTCCAGAATGCGCCAAATATTGAAAATAACTGGAAGCTAAGTTAAAATAAAAGAGATTATGTTACAGTACATACGCGGTTTACTGGAAATCGACATAGCGATCGACGTATACCGCCTCCTAAGATAGATGAGACACAATTTATGATTGGCCTGTAGGGAGAAGCATTAAGAAAAATCGGATAGACAAAGCGATAAACTTTTTGAGATACACCGCCCTGATTGGAGTTTTTTGTAAGCATAGTTAAACACTATTGGTTTTAATTCAACGAATGAAATAGTCCATATAATTAAAATACATCATTGTGTTTGAAATTGTCAATTCAGAGTAAAATTAATCATCTTGAAACCAAATGGTCTTGATTTTGTAATCGCATTCACTTCCTACGATCAGGTTAGAAGGTTTAAAACACAAAGATTATTGTATGCTAAAAGATCTGTTCATCCGTAACAGAGACATGTTAGTTTATAGAGACTTGTGAATTTATTTCACAGTTTTGCTACGTTCAAAAAATATCAGAATGATTAAGAAAACAACACAAGACGAAAACAAACACCAGATTATTCATTCACAAATATTCCTTCCCGTTGGCAAAAATGTTTTTACATGGTAGAATTTAATAAGAAAATATACATGAAATAAAGTAAATTATGTAAACATTTTTGAAATCTCGGTTGGATGATAGAAAACATCAGCCATTTGTAAGAAGCCACCATTCTTCGTTCTATTTTGAGTGCACTTTGCGCCTTCTTTTCCGCATCAGCTTGCGCCTGTCCACCCCTGGTTGGAGGAAAAATGAAGCGGAGCCAGGGGAAGTGTCCCCTACTCGCAGGAGCGCCACGCTTTCCAGGCGGGTGCAGTTTAAGGTGCCTAATGTAATGAATGACTGTACTTCGATTTAAACATAGTGTTCGTAAATCAGCTGTTACGTTGTCATCCAATCGAGAGGTTGAACGTCACCATAGTGACATCACTGTAGTGACGTTTAAGCTTCCGTGACAGCTGAAGAGGACACTATAAATAAATGTAAGTATACATAAGCGTGACGTCCACCCAAATGCATTTCCATTACTTATTTCTTTTTGGTGGACTTTCTTTTATACTCTAAGCCATTGTGGCACTGCTTAACTCTTTATTTTGCGAATGCCAGAAACGTCTCGGCAGCGGGTAGTTTGCACTTTGTCCGCGGAGCGCGCTGATGCGGGTTGCTCGCCGTCGCGCTGCGCGAAGCAGTTCGTCTCGGGAACCGCGGGAGACGCACGTGAGCTGACTCGCTGTTGTGCGACCCGCGCCCAACTCACGGTGTAAGAGATATAGGTGTGTTCACTCCCAGTCTAAAACTGAAGCTTACGTGAGGCTGGTTCTCACAGTTCTCGCGTATAAGCGCTGAGATCTTTGGGTCTCATCTGGGAAGGTCGTGATTGGTCGTGATCCATTCGACAGCTCTGTGGTCAGCTGATTTCTAATTTCAAGTCTTGTGATTTGTCGCTTCGCAGTAGAATTGGTTAGGTCTAAAGCGAACAGTTACGAAAATGGGTAGGAAATGTTTTATAAAACTGTGTAATAGCCACAGTTTAAGATGTCATTTTAAGATGTATATCTTACAGCGTGACCCAAACCGATCGTGCGCACCGTACGGACAAGCGAGGAACTAGCCTCAAACTGGCTTCAAAAAATTTGCCCCAAAGGCGGATAGTTGACACACCTATATATCTTATACCGTGGCCCGACTCTTCTCGGCGGAGGAGCTGGAGGCAATCGCATCAAAAGTAGAATTCGCCACCTGCCGAAGAGGCACGCTGCTTCGTACCTGGGGTGCATGCGTGGGCAGGCATTGTGAAACGAGTGGGAAGGGAATGCTTGAACTTGAGGATGGAATTGAAGTTTGGCAATGAATTGTCCATTTATCTGTTTCTTTTAAATGTTACTGGGATATTAGATTAGCCTAACAGATTATTGTAGATGAGGCCAGCTCTGTTTTTGTTAATAAGATGATTAGGAGTGTAATTATAAAAATATGACCTGGACGCAAATTTCCATAATGGAAGTACTAAATGCATTATGTAATTTTATGTATAATTGCATTCTCAAACTCATTTCAGTAGAAAAATATTTCGGGGAAATATCGAAAGACGAAGATGCGTTTACAGTAGTAACATATTTGGCCCCTTAGTGATTTCCATTGACAACTGGTAAGAGAAATGCTAATTTGTTACCGCCCGAACAACGTGGGCGTTATGATGGAACGCCCACGTTTGTACATCCAAACTTCCTGTGACAAGCACTCCAATTCATGAAGTGTTTGAATAGAACCTTCGGTCAACATCAGCTAGCACGATTTGTTGTGACGCAAGCAGTCAACATCTTCGTCGGGAACTACATAAACAGTCTTCTGTTTTCAGTTACCTCAATTTTCAGTCTGATACGCAATACAAAAGCATTCTTTTGTTACAAAACACCGAAGGTCCTTGGAAATGCGTCGGCCTCCTTGAAACGTGTTTCCAGCGCAGCTTCTGTTATTCCTATTGTTGCCAGCGCCTCCTGTGTCCTCCAGCGGCAGGCGGCTGAGGATCTGAAGAGGTGCCAACTGGTGCTAAGGGAGAGGCCGCCGAGAGATTTCCAGTTCGTGGGCGAGTCGCCCGCACGCCCGCCCGCCCGCCCAACCGCTCGCCCACCGGCCGCCCCGCCCTCCATTCAGCTGCCAGGACCGCCCTCGCCCACTGTCGCCAGCAGACGCCTTTGTGGTCGTAGAACAAATTTCGCTCTGGAATCGAAACCGTGTTAAATGGATAGCTGATTCCATCTTATAAAATTTGAGCATTCGCCTTGGTGAAAGGGATTAATGGCCTATGCTGTACAGGCCTCTCTGCTATTATGTTCCATTATGGGTCAATCATCACGCAACAGGTCGAAAATTGTACCGTGATATTTTATGCAGCATTATCTGCAATATTTTTTTATTGATATATATCCGAACAGCAATACTTTTTCATTCGTTTGTTAATCGAATATTTTTGAAATGATGTAGTGCTATGAAGAGATAATATTTTAGTGGGTTTAAACATTGTGTTAATTAGGAAAGTACAATTAACATTCGGAAACTAGTCATTTCGACTTGTCTTTATGTATATTATTAGTCATAACCAGGACAGTTATTTAGAGAACATTTTCTGTTAATCCCCATTTTTGCCGGGAACGCTCCATTCTTCTGGTCAATTCAAAAATTCAAAAGTTACGTTACGACGATCAATGTTTATCAAACTTAATCCTCGCAACATCATATTTTTTCTTCTCTCTATGTCAGAAGAATTGGACCACAAGATTTGCATATTATTTACATTACTGTTTATGACGTTTATTGGTTTATAATTTATTACTATTGCCGTGTTAGTGCTCGATGGGGGACTACCGTCGATAACTGTTTCAACAACAACATAAGGATTATAAAATGTTTTGCGAAAAGAGCCCGGAGAAAGAACAGCCATAGCAACCGGTGACGTAAATGATCAACCTTGATTAGAAGGCGAGAAATTACTAACAGGCATCTCTATTCCGTGACATACGTGACAAAGTTCTCCCCGAAACCGATAAGCTGCGCCCCTGCGCGGGATGGCTGAGCAAGTGGGTCGCCTTCAACTTGTTGACCCACTTCCGAATTCCGCGCGGGGGTGGTGCGCATGCATCGCCCCTTCATTATGCGCGGGGGCGGCGGCGGCGGCGGCCAGCGCGGAGCGGCGTCGCTGTGGTCGCGGGGGGGGGGAGGTGGGGCTCTTGCGCATCGCATCCGACTTCAGCCAATGAGCCCCAGGAACCAGTTGGCGTCACAATATTAGCGGGGATTTTAAATGTAGTCAGATACCGAAAAATCACTTTGTTACAAGACATTCAAATGATATGAAGCAATTTTTAAAAAATAGTTTATCTTTTATTTCAACGATACTTTTATCGTGATATTTCCGGATGATTGAAAATAGTCACTTTATGCCACATTCAAAGTGTTTCTCGACACTTCTCGCTCTCCATGCAACATGGCGACCGGCGTCTGGTCTGGGTATACAAACGAAGTGCCGTGCAATGGTCACGGGGTTCGTGACGTAAACTGGTGCCGCGCAGAACGAGCAAAAATCGGTGCTACTCGCCCATGTGGTTCCACCCATGTGGTTCCACCATGGGTCGAAGGCGGAGCGGTATCTGCGGGGGCGGGGTGGCCCTGGAAGGACAGGACGAAGCAGAGGCACCAGATCTGGGAGTTCGGGGAAATGGGACAGGGTGGCGGAGAAAGAAAGAGTCGAAAATAGGAAGAAGACGTTTCGAAGCCGATCCGGTCGAGATCGCTAAGTCAGTAGTAGCATAGCGATCTCAGGCCGAAGAATCGCGGTTTCGAGTCCCGCCTCGGGCATGGTTGTATTTATGTTCGTCCTTTCACCCCCCATCATCACCATATTATTTCATTTAGTTCAAAGTTACCCATAACGTTCAAACCAATAGTGGTCGCTAATGACCCAGATGTTAATGCGACCTAAAATAACACATTCACACACGCACAAAATGTGTTTCGAAAAGCGTAGGAATAAGGGATACGTGAATTTTCTTATTAACTAGGGCCGCGTATTCCTATTAACAATAATTTGTAAGGCGAAGTATTCGAAAAGCGATACTTAAAACTAGTGGAACGATCTAGGGAGAGGACAAATAAGGTTCGATGTGCATCAGAAACTACAAATCTGATTCTCTGTCGACGAGGTGAGAGATAGAGGGGTGAGAGATGAAACACAGACGAAGAGTAAGCGGGCATTTCATATCATGCCGTACCTGGGTGATTTCAGCATTGCCAATGAATAAGGCATTTTCGAGAAACAGAATAAAAAAACTGGAAAGAAGACAAAAGGCAAAAAAGGAAAACGTGATGAATCACTGCTAGGAGTAGATTTGAAGTCGAAATGAAGTAAATCACGTCAAAAGGCATGCAAGGAGAATGGGGAAAGCTCTAGAGTATTTGAATCGATAGATTTAGATTGTACCGGAGAGAACGAAAAGCGATTCAGTTGGGGACAGAATCCAACGGACGTGGACAGTGAGTGCGAGAGGACACTGAACGATACAAATACTAGATCAGAAGCAAGAGGCCAGAGTTCGAAGCGGCAAAATGGATGAAAGAGAGAATAGATCGAGGGCAACAGAACAGGAAGGGGGAAACGACATGCAGCACGCGGACCGGGGCCAGAGGATGGTGAGGGCAAAGAGGGGAAAAAGAAGGCAGTGGAGTGCGCAGAAAGTTGGTCAGGAAGACGACACGGGATGTAAAGATCAAGCGTCTGCAGACCCAATCATCAGGACAAATAACTGTGTATAGATATAAATGATAGAGCGTACTAGAGAAACGATATCAAGGAAGAGCGACAAGGTTTCCTAAACGCGGGCTATACCGACGTTTCGAGTCAATGGAACGAAGAGAATGGAAGTGCCACCGACGAAGAGGCACAATGGGAAGGGGAGGGCGAAGAAGGGCGGAAGGGAAGCGACAAAATAGGCGCGCAGGGGAAGAGAACGGGTAGGAAGAAGGAAGCGACAGAGAGTCTAACAGTTAGAGGGACAGACACGAAACATGGAGAAAATTACAGTGGTCACGCGTGGAAGTTACGGGGTAGGTTGCGACGTTTTGGAGGGTAATGTTAGAAAGAAGAGACAGCAGGGTATGTGGGCATGTTAAGAAGACAGAGGGAGAAACAGGAAGACACAGAGTAGAGGCGAAAGATCTGAGAAAGATGCACAGAGAGAGAGAGAGAGAGAGATGGACACGAAAGTTACTAGGACGGAGAGGCGATTGGGTAGGCAAATTAAAGGAATAAGCGAAATAAGCAAAAGGGGCGAAAGATTGCAAGAGAAGATATGATGGCAGAACGAATAGACGAGAAGGCAGAGCGTGAGGGGCCGTCGCTGTGTGAGAGGGAGAGAGAGAGAGAGAGAGAGAGAGAGCGAAAGAGAGAAAGAAAGAGTACGAGATAGTGAGAGAGTTGGACATAGATACTAGGACCGAAGCGATCGAATGGCAAATCAAAGAAATAAGCGACATCAGCAAAAGGGGCAGCAGAACGAAAGGAAAGAGGCGCGGAGAAGGGCTCATAAGAGGAGAGATGATGGCAGCAGGACGAAGTGATCACGGGGCTGAGCGAGAGAGGCCGTCGCAGCGCCGGTTACTGGAGCAAGGAGAAGGAAGTGACAGCGGGGGGCAGAGAGAGAGAGAGAGCGACAGAGAGAAAGAAATAGTACGAGATAGTGAGAGAGTTGGACATGAGAGATACTAGGACGGAAGCGATCATGGGGCTGAGCGAGAGAGGCCGTCGCAGCGCCGGTTACTGGGGCAAGGAGAAGGAAGCGACAGCGGGGGACAGAGAGAGAGAGAGAGAGGGAGAGAGAGCTGGACATGAGAGATACTAGGACGGGGACGATCGGATAGGCAAATGACAGCGACAAAAGCAAAAGGGGCAGAAGAACGAAAGGGAAGAGAAGGGTTCAGAAGTG
>JAHLJT010008756.1:122539716-122551776 GCA_031308135.1 Acheta domesticus
GAGCCGATTGCAAGAGGAGAGATGGTAGCATAGGGATAGAGGCCGTTGCAGTGCCGGTGTGCTGGGGCAAGGAGAAAGAAGCGACAGCGGGGGGCAGAGAGAGAGAGAGAGAGAGAGAGCTGGACATGAGAGATACTAGGACGGGGACGATCGGATAGGCAAATGACAGCGACAAAAGCAAAAGGGGCAGAAGAACGAAAGGAAAGAGGCGCGGAGAAGGGTTCAGAAGAGGAGAGATGGTAGCAGAGCGCGAGAGACCGTCGCAGCGCCGGGGCGGCGAGGCCCACGAGCGCCGTGCGCTGGGGCAAGGCGGAGAAGGAAGCGACAGCGGCGGGCTGGGGGGCGGGGCGGAAGCCGCACTGTGAAGGCCGGGGGGCGGCGCGCGGCGCGCGCGCGCAGAGGCCTCGGGGATCGATACCCGAGGCCTCCGGCGGGGGCGGGGCGCGGGCGGCGGGCGGGCGGTGCGTGCGGGGTGCGTGGGTGCGTGTGGCCCGCATCCGTCAGTGCCGCAGTGCGAAAGGCGCCACCGCCGCCGCCGCCAAGACGTCGCAGAGGCGCCGGCCAATCCGCGCGCGCGGCCGCACCTGCTGCCGCCCCCGCCCGCCCTCCCGCCCCCGCCCCGCCCGGGTCCGCGCCCTCGCCCTCGCCCGCGCCCTGCCCCAGTGCCGCGGGTCCAGCGTCGTCCCCGGCCGGCTCACTCGCGCGCCCGCCCGGGTGTAGTGCACGGCACGTTGACCTAGTTCCGGGAGGCTTCCGTTTGCACGGCCAGCTGCGCCGGTGCTAGCCGCTCGTAATTGGGCGAGCGACTGGCTTTGGGCTGACTATTGTACGGAATCAATCACGGGATGATGTGATGTATTCTTTATCTTTTCTTTTCGAGATCATCTATACATATTATTTTGTTAGTGTGTTTTATTAGGTTTGGGCTTTCATCTTGTCCTGTATTACTCATCCTCTGTGAATAGCTGTTACTAGTACATTGGCCTATATACTTGATGGTTTTGTTTTTGCTGCGTTCATTGTTATTACGTGCTTCATGATTGTCTGCGTATCTTAAAAAGTGGTTTCTCTAGTGGTAACTTTATCGTTCTATAAGATATGCCAGTTACTCCATTATTGTTGTTTTCATTTATTCAGCTGCTAGTGTTTTCATTTGCTTTTCTGCCAGTGCCAATTTTAGATTATTCTTAATATCCTGAAGCACTGTTGAAGCAGCACGTGACCTTTTTTTCATATTACAATTTCCTGATCATTTCCCTCACTTTCTTGCTGTGTTCTTTTTATATTTATCTGTCAGGTACTTCACCTACTGATTTCAATTTAATTCACAGGTAACTAATGTATGTTAATATAGCTATCTACTTCTACTGCATAGTTCTTTCCGCAGCGAAGTCAGCCTTTCATTTCTCTATTGGTTTAGTTGACCATCCTTTTCTCCCATGTAGAACCAACATATCCCACCAGGCTTAATTTCATGAGGCATTCTGATAGAATGCAGATTTAAATGGTTAACTGAAGTTTGATTTTCTACATGTAGATGCGTTTTGTTTCGGCCCATGCTATTCCTGTGAGTTGCATTATATATCAGTATTTCTCTATTTCCTACAACTTCTCTCGTTCTTATTATTTTTTCGCGCGTCTCTTTTTCTCTGCTACTCGATTTTCTTTAATCGGTCTGTTGAATTTTCTTGGGGCCGGAGTTCCTTTCAGACCATTTCCTTGCGGAATTCTCTGAACGTACGGTGACCTACTTTTGCGATTGCCCTGCTCACTCGCCAATTCCTAGAACAATCAAAGTCATCGGTTCCCAACTTTTTTTCGGTATAATTTTTCTATAACCCATCAAAAATATCATATTTTTCACTTGACCATCATCGTTGTGATTGTGCACTTTTCTTCTCACAAGTTCTCAATATTTTTTATATTCTATATCATTCGCCCCGATAACGCTAAGGCCAATCGTCCAACATTATTTCCATGTGTCATTGTGAGAATCCACTGATACGGTGGAACCATGACCTACTTGTGCGTTTGCCTGCCTCTATGATTGCTGTATCACAATACCCACTATACGTGTGGTTTACTAATAGCGGTTTTTGCATAATTTCGCAGATATTTGGTCGATTCTTTGGAGTATCAATTTAAGATTTCGTATGGATCCTAATTTTCAGTTTTTATGGTTAGTTTTCCCGTCCACTAACCTTCCTTCTGATACTTTAAACTCGGCTTCCATCAGGTTTGCACATCTCTTCCGCTATCTTCAATCGTAAAGTTCTGTTTCTTTCCGGACTACTTGATAGAAACGCGGCTTCGGACATTTCGCATTCGGCGACTAACGAGTGTCTACTCGTCCATTTCCGGGTGGCGGAAGTGTTGGGCGAATGTTCGCTTCTTTTGGTGTTTACAAAAGATCGACAAGCTTGGGGTAAGAATGACACCGAATGTTTGGCACTTGGCAAATAACAAGCACCCATCCTCACTACTCATGATTCGGCAAGCGGGAGTACGCTACTCGCCGAGTACCGCGTGTACGGCAGCCGTCTTAAAACATTTTCCCTTCTCTCATTTTCATCGTACTTCTACGATATACAGTCTGGTTTAGTTCAGAACCGGTATTGTCCGCGTTTTCTGCAGCAACTCCGAGGGTTCGATTCCCGACGCCGGCGGAATTTTCGAAACTAGAAGCTGTAAAGCTGGGTCGCCGCCTGGAGAGACTTCAGTGAGCGGCTGATCTTATTGGTATTTTTCCTTCGCTTCTTCAATCAATACCAGGCGAATGCTCTGGCAAAACCGTAACAAACGGATGCACGCTTTTGTCCCCCGTTCTCCCGACGCACGTGCAATAACATTCATTACACTACCACTCATGCCGGGAGACCGGTCGGGACTTAGAGCTTGCCCGGCTGGGGCCGGTGTCCCTCTGGTGGGAGATCTTTGAATTTGAATATTTATTTATTTTATTGGCTTTAACCTTAATTATACGCCATTATACAATTATGTACATCATTAATCAATGAAACAGTCAGATCAATACAGTTACTAAAAACATAAAAAAATTACAAAAACAGAAATTACAAAAACACATTAATTACAAAAAAAAAACCAACCTAAAAGTAATAAAAGTTTAATATATTTATCATTACACGTTATTTTATTCAATTGAGTTTCAGATAAAGCAAATTCATTGAAATAGAGCAATGACCGTAACTTAAAGCAAGATTTAAGAAAATGAAAAAAAATGATTGAATATTCTTCTGGTGGGAGATACTTGGTGATGGGAGTTTCTCCAACCCCGCGCGGTAGGTTCACCACCCAGCAGGGAAGGAATCAAAGCTTCCTCCCGTGGAAAATATTCACTACACTAACAGGATTGATTGCTGTAGCAGCTTACGTTCCTGGAAATATCAATCTTGTCCGATATCGGGATGTTATGCAATTGGTGCTCGTGTAAACTTGTTCCAGATCCTCATCCATTCACTTATAAATTGTTTTTTTAAGTACTAATACTCATTTGTTGGCAAATAAATCATTAATTCCTCTTTAGAATCCTGTCAAACACATAGCAAACAGCTACCCATATACCTAATAAAATAATTTGTCCTTCCTCAAACACCCTCCGAAACGTTGATTCACCTCATGGATGCGTGAACGGGTCACAGAAGGCTACGAATGCCCGACTGAGAAAACCACGTACGAAGACTCTCGACGAGATAGGCTTGCGAGATTGACCGTACACAATGTCTTTGGGACATCTTTGAATTAATATGGATGGTTATAATAATTGCGGAGCTCTTCATTGCCGTTTTATGGTGTAGAGTTCGAATATTTTAAAAAGAAAAACATCTTTGAAAACATTGATGATGATTTATGAAGGTAAGTGAAATGACCTTAAAAAACTAAAATTTAAACTTAAAAATATTAGGGAAACATGTGTACGTACAAACATGCCAGAGTTCTCATGCGAAGCCAAGCTTAGAATGCTTCAAAGAGGTGTTTTATGGTTTCAGGATATTTTTGACCGAAATAAGTTTGCATTAGGAAAGTCAAAAGAGGTACGCATACCCATTTATGTGACAGTAAAAGCGTCAATTAGAGTAAACAATAACCTGTTCAGATGTGGAAAATTGTATAAATGTTCCATCTACGTAGTTATGGGCGCATAGTAGAAATATTGATGAGGTAGAGTTGACAGAATGTTCCGATGAATTAAATGACGCTAAATTCGTACACATAAATTGTTTAGAGTTACCCCACTTTCGACTATTTTTTTCACTAACAGTAGGGTAAGAAGGTGAGCAGAGACGGGAGACAGGTTTGCACGACTAATGAGATGACAAATTTTCGGAAAGTAGGTAATCGCAAATAAATTTGTCAGACTGTATTTGGCCTTTTATGGTTACAAATGGATAGCTGCTTTACATTAACATATAATATGATTGTAATTCATTAAAAGGATGTTATACGTAATAGCATACTTAATACCGATTCGATGATTGCTTAAAATATTACATTTAGTTGTTTTGACATTTTAACTCCAGCATGGAGATGGAAATAATCATTTCTGAAACGTTGCTATTATATATCACATATTTTAATATATTACAGTCAAAATTGTATTTTTATTTAAAACAGTGAACCAAAAAATATTTTTTACTGTCTGTAAAAGAAAAGAAAAATACAGCTTGACGAAGTTATTAAATCTACAGACAGAAAAGAAAATAATACTGTAATCGCAAACAAATGCATGCTTCTACAGATGGCGTCTATGTGCCAATCCCGCATGCGTGCCTCTGTGACATTTTCTCTTGAAACGCGTCGACCAGCATCTGCCCCGCACAGCCATTCGCTGCTGTTGCTGGAGCCGCAGCTGCTCCAGAGCACCGGGAGAGGGCGCCAGATCGCTCCGATCGCGCCGCGCCGCCTCAAGCGCCGCTGGGGAGGCTGCGCGGAACCTTCACTCGCTCCGGGAACACACCGAAGCCTTTCAGTTCCCATTTAGAACGGGTCGATGATACTCCCGTTCATAGTGCGATTTTTCTAACTCTGCCTCTCAAGCCCCTATGGCCACGTTGAAGTATCACACGACATTTCGCGTCTTTCTCCGTCGTGCCGCTAGGTAGTCGCATGATCGCAAGAGCTGCTTGATACGGACGCGATCATGCGATACTGGCGGCACGACTGAGAACGTCGCGAAATACCGTGCCATATTCCATCATGAAGACGGGCCTTGAGGGGCAAAGTTATAAAAATCGCAGTTGTGGTTCGTTTAATTACTCAGACACAGGCATGAAGGATTCGTAACAAAACAAATTTATTAAACTAAGAACTATATCTCTCTCTCTCTCTCTCTCTCTCTCTCTCTCTCTCTCTATAATATATATATATATATAATATATATATATATATATATATATATATAATATATATATATACAAGGTTGCACAATTCATTCACTTTATCCGTGCTTTACGGAACCCTCCTAAAACAGCTTATCTTAGCCGCCACCTGCGACTGCTTTGCGAGTCCCCCACCCGCCCTTGCTTGACCGCAAGAACAGCGACCGCTTGGACGCGTCGCTAAAGATGAGACTGACGTCTCCCGGACAAAAATCCGGCCGTTCGCCCTGGAGCGAAGTGCGTGAGCACTTAATGAAGATACCACTCGGCCCCGTGCCGCAAAATGTATCCTGGCTAATATGTCCTTACTTCACTTTAAGTAGATTCGATCACATGACCGACCGATCACATGATCTACTCCCACTCCGTAGCTAAAGTGACGTGGGTGTCCCTTGGCCTCGCGCCCTTTCTGCTTCCTGGCTCAGCCTAAGCCCATCTTAGACACGCCCCCTTCCTGCTCAACCTAATGGTCTGTCTATTTGTGGCTTCCATAGACAAAGGCACATCCTGTCTTTTATGTATGCAAGCGTCACTATGCCACACAGTATAGAGCGGTGTCGATGACTACTAAGGGGCGGATTTGAATAAAATGTCATTCTTTTTTCTTTTCACTTCAGAAAAATGTCGTTTAGTACAGAAATTAATATTATGTAATGACAAAAGAAAATAAACCAATTATTATAGGTCATCGTTTGCATTTTTCATCGATTTCGACTAATAAGTCATCTTCTATCTTTGCCCGTCATTTTTAATGCATTTCATAGATTTTAATATATTTTTAATGGTACAAGCTTCAAATATTACTTACGAGATTTAGCAAATGTTCTCCACAGAATTCCTGAGTAGCTATTCGATTTATTCACTCAGAAATTGTAATATCAGATATTGTGAATATGTAATCTAAGGTTCCTGTGACGCCCATCAACTCCCCGATGAATGGTGAGATCCGGCGCCGACCTACACGTTGGCCTGAATGGTTTTTCCACCTCTAGGTAATTCCCTTACCGGGCACAGCGGCAGCTGGGGCTGTCAGTTCTTACTGGTCTCCCAACATGTGTGATGGTTAAGTGCACGTTTGCAGTGTGTGTGTGTAAGGGGAGATGATCGGACAAGCAAAAGGAAGGAAAGATCACGCGTGGTTCATTTGCCCGAGTAGTGTTCAGACACTCGGCTGAGACTGATTTGAGAAACCACGGAAATTTTCAGATCAGAGTAGCCGGCCGCCAGTATTCAGCACCAGACGGCGGCTTAATCCCACCTGGTCAAAAATCTACCACCATCAGGGTTCGAACCTTAAAACCTCCCGATCAGCAACGCGTCGAATTTTTATTACTCAAAGCCGCGCAGGCCAAAACTAAGCGTCCCTAACCTTGCACCCTGATGTTTTTCGACATTTTTAACGGGGTGTTGATCGATCCTGCAACAGACGCACTTGGACACAGTCACATGAGACTTTTTTTGACACCGACCACAAACAGTTGACCTTTGCGACAGTGACGTCAACGTCAACGCGACAGTGACGTCGTTGCCTCTTCAACCCGAGATGTCCATATTCTCACAGTTTATAATATGAATACTGTTCGTGAAACCTTTGACACAGCGAATTGTTCTTTACTTTTCTAAATAATATCTGACAAGTCTTGAAAAAATTTAAAAGAACAATTAAAAAAATAGTGCTAGGTGGACTTGTGGAATCATTCCACACTTCTTAAATTATTTTAAAAGTGAAAATAGCTTGAAGATGGAACATGTGTTCGAATGTTTTTGACAACCTGTGCTACGAAGGGTGGAGGAATTGTCTCCAAAAATATAAGATAACGTTCACAAAGGTTTCATAGCGCAGATTACGACGTAAGTCCTTTCATGGGACACGAAAATCCGGGTTTATCGTTTCCGATTTATGCACGACTCTGACCTGTATTGCATAACGTTTTTTGGTACGTAATGTTTGTTCGGCGGTTGCCTGTGTCTGTTTTTTTTCTGATACCGTGAGCTACGAAGTTCTAATTTTTTCGTCTTTTATTTGTTACTACAATTCTGATCCTGAGGGTAATTCCCTTTCGAGTAGTTGAACGTTAAGGGGGCGTGTATGGTTATTGTAAATGGTTCAAAACCGGCATCTTTCTGAAGTATTATGTTTATATAATCGAAGTAGTGTGTTCCAAATCTTTATGATCATCCTATCGCTGCTCAGTTTCTAGAAAAATCATTAAGATTCTCAATTAATTTCTTTTGAATATTAACTGAGCTTCTTTATTTTACGAACAATATAATGCTTCGACGATCACGGAAGGGAAGATAAAAAGTTGCGCGCAAAGTAATTACGGAGGTAAATCAGGTTTGGTTATTCCAGTTCTAACTTGTGTCATGACTCTGCTCATTAAAAGGAAACGAATCAATCGAGGTTGTTTTTAGAGAGAGAGAATTGGCGGGTGTGAAAGCCGTGGAGGCAGATGCAGCAGGGACGACGAAGCCACGGCGGCCGCATAGACTCCGGCGGCGGCGGCTTCTGTTGGGTTCCAAAAACTTTGTTCATTTATATCGACGGCGCTCGCGGCCCGCCGCAGTGTGAGCACAGCCGCTGATAAGCAACGCCCCCACCTGATACACACCTAAGTGGATGACTAAGTTGTTATTCATTTGACTACGCACACATCACGTGCCGGCGCCGCCTTAGTGGAGAGCCGCGGGGGAGGGGGAAGAGAAGGGAAAGCGAGAGCGGGAGCGTGGCATGGTGTGGGCGTGGCGGGGAGTGGGGGCGGGGTATGAGGCGGGGAGAGGAGAGGAGGAGTGGCGGGAGAGAGGCAGGGACAGACGTTGCTTGGAGAAGTGCGGGGCATGGGGTCGTGGCGGGAGGCGCTAGGATGGGAGGAGGGCATGAGGCGGGGAAGAGAAGCGGGAGCGGGGCGTGGAGAGTTGCAGGGCGTGGCGTGGCGGGGCGATAGTGGGTGCGGAGCATGAGACGGGGAGATGCGAGAGCGGGGCATGGAGAGGTGCAGGGTTTGGCGTGGCGGGGAGGCGCGAGGGTGAGGCGGGGAAGAGAAGCGGAGCGTGGCGGCAAGGCAGGATGTGGGGGCGTGGGGGGAGGCGAGAGGGGAGGGGTGCCTGGGCGGGGAAGAGAAGCGAGAGCAGGAGCGTGGGCGTGCAAGGCGTGAGCGTGGCTTGGAGACGCGAGGGTGGGGGTGGGGCATGAGGCGGGGAAGAGAAGCGAGAGAAGGAGCGGAGCGTGGAGCGGTGCAAAGCGTGGGCGTGGCGGGGAGCGCGAGGGTGGGGGTAGGGCATGAAGCAGGGAAGAGACACGAGGGCGGAGCGGGGCGTGGAGAGGTGCAAAGCGTGGCGGGGAGGCGCGAGGGTGGGTGGGGCATGAGGCAGGGAAGAGACGTGAGAGCGGGAGCGTGGCGTGGAGAGGTGCAAATCGTGTGCGTGCGGGGAGACGCGAGGGTGGGGGTTAGGGCATGAGGCAGGGAAGAGACGCGAGAGCGGGAGCGTGGGCGTGGAGAGGTGCAAAGCGTGGGCGTGGCGGGGAGGGGTGAGGGTACCGGTAGGGGATAAGACGAGCCGGAATTCAATTAGCCGCTCCTTGCGCCCGTCGGAAGGGGCGGCGGGGGTGTTGTGCGGTTTCGTTTAACACTGCGTAAAAGTCTGCGCAGACGGGATCTTCTCGTCTTCCCTTCTGAGGAGCTGCGGGGGAAGTCCTCAGGCGCTGTGTATCTCGCAGAGGCAGGGTTAGTCAAAGACACTCTCCGAATGGGGGCTGCGCTCACTGCGAAATTTCTCAAGATATGATTGAGTTCCTAATTACGAGCTACTGCTTTAGAAGATAATCTTAACCTACTTAAATAACTTTATTGATGGCCGCATATGAAATTTGCGGACTCTCGCCAATCTATCAGAAAATTTGTATATACGCAATAAATATTTTGTTAAATGCTGTGTATATAAATAATGTATACTGTAAATATTTGATGTGAAAGATCCCAACATTAGCAATAGAATGACAGACAGAGCACAAATCGCGTCTTCATAGCTGAGCCTATACCAACTTGTATCTACTGTTGCGAGAATTATTCTTCTGCATTGTGCACTTTATCAAGAAACAAACCCATAAAGGGCCATTATAATGAGTACTTATGTAGGAATTTACATTTTAAGTTAACGTTGAAATGTATTTCTGAATTCGTCTCCGCAATATATATATATATATATATATATATATATATATATATATATAGTGCGATTATATAACTTTGCCCCTCGAGACCCTATGGCCACGATGGAATATTCACTGCATTTCGCCTCTTTCTCGCTCGTGCCGGTAGATGTCGTCGTATGATCGCGAATGCTGCTTTATATGGTCGCGATCATGCGACATATAGCGGCACGGCTGAGGAAGACGCGACATACCGTGACATATTTAATCGTGAAGACGGGCCTCGGGGGCAAAGTTACAAAAATCGCGCTATAGTAGTTTTCATTAGGTCTGACAATACGCTTTTTCACAAACATTATTCTCATTAGTCTCAAGCGGATGACGGATTACCCTCAATTCACCAAGTTGAAACGTGAAGGATGGATTACGTTAAAACATTTCTGTTCTTTCAGTGCAGTCGATGTCAGTGGCGTCTTGTCTGTGCCTTGAAAGCATTCGCCCTGAAGAAGGCCGCAGAAGGACCCCTCCGAAACATCCAGCACTGCACAGGATGCAGCGTTTCTCGAAGGGCCAGGACTCCATTCACTCTCAGGGTTCAATTTTATCGAATCTCGCACCCTCCTTGTATCCACGGCTGTTTTCTTAGAAATCCTGCAGTAAAAGGGCCACCTGGCCACGGATCCATCATTACAACCGCATTCGTCTTCACAAAGGGCCTCTCACGCGAGGGCGCAGGGCGCGCAGAGGAAAGTGGCCGAGCCCTAAGCCCGGAAGTCACTTTTCTGCGTCGCGTTCGCCCGCCCGGGGTCAGGCGACAAGGGCCTAGGGGTGGGGCGGGCTGGAAGGGTTGGGCCGAGGACGTGGCGGGGCGGGCGGGACAGGCTGAGCCGCGAGAAGGAGCGGGTTGGCTGAGGGTGAGACCTGGGTGGTTTGGGCCGAGGGCGAGGCTGACGGGACGCGGTGGGTTGCGGGGGCGGGGGAAGAAAAGAAAGGATCGGGCTAGGACGTGGCGGGGCGGGCGGGGACAGATGGGCCGCTAGAGGGAGCGAATTGTGCTCTGGGAGAGTGTGGGGCGGTTTGGATGAGGGCGGGCTGACAGGAGCGGTGGGTTGGCGGGGGCGGGAAGGAAGGGATGGCCGAGGACGTGGCGAGGTGGGCGGCGACAGGCTGGAGGGAGCGGGTGTTGCTGAGGGTGAGACCGGGACGGTCTTGAGCCGTGGGCAGGGCTGACGGGGCGGGTAGAGTGGTGGGGACGGAAAGGAAGGGATGAGGCCGAGGACGTGGCGGGGTGGGCGGGGACAGGCTGGCCGTGGAAGGGAGCGGGTTGGATGAGGGTGAGACCGGGGCGGTTTGGGTCGAGGGCGCGGCTGACGGGGCAGGAGGCGGGCTGGGCCGGGGAAGGCGGGACCGAGGGAGGCGCCGAGGTCGCGGACCTCGGGTCTTTGACAGAGCTGCTCTTTTGTGCTCGCGGTCTCTGAGGAAGGAGGGAGAGGGAGGAGATGTCGTGGGAAGGAGAGGACGAGGCCTGCTGATCATCCAGTAATTTCGGTGGTGCTGATGATTGAATGTATCTATAGTATGTGTGTGTCTGTGTGTGTGAGTGTACGTATGTTTGAACAAATACATTCATGCAAGCGAACTGAGCGAGACAAAGTGGTCGGGCGTCACACACGACGGAATCATTTCATACTGGAAGAGAAAAGGCGAACTTGAGAGAGGACTGTTTAATTGTAAATTAAATTGCCAGAAGGAGCAGAACGAGCAGAAAGGTATGCTACTCGTACAATCGGATCCCGGAGGGACTTGAGTACCGGAGGGAGCAGAGTACAGCGAAACACGGAGTTTTAGGCGGTCAAGTGGCGCGAGAGCGTCCCACTCGCCGCCTCCAACGCTCGATATCAGACCCTCAGGGCGTTGTGCTGTGTGGTGCTCTCATTCAGTGCTCCCCCCCGTTCCCTCCCCATTCGTCTCCGCCTGCCGCCACCCCAACCCGTGTCACCGCCTCTTCGCCGTTTCGCGTTGACCCTCCCCACGCGTGATCCGCCCCCACACCTCCCCTCCCCGCACTCCTCCCCATCTTCCCGCGCTGCTTCGCTAGGCGCAGCACCGACGTCATATTTTCAGCGGGGAATAAATATGGCGGCGCCGTTAAAGCGGTCAGCGAGGGGGCTCGAGGCGGCGGCGGCGGAGCCGTGATTGCGGCGGGGGAGGCGGGCCGCGGCGGCGCGCGTTACGATGGGGGTGGAGGGGGGAGTTATACGTCCAGAGCTGAAGGTTGAAACGGAAAAGTGGGTGCCAAGGCGATATGGTCAGGTGAGGCCGAGGAAGGAAACGAGAATGAGTGAGGCTGTTGAGTGGTAGGGTAGAACATGTCCTGTGTAGTACGTAGTGGTGGAGGGAAAGGGAGTCGAGGCAGATTGTAGGGTAAGAGTGGAAAGAGAGAAACGTTCAGCGTCAGATCGATGGTTGGAGAGCGGTATGATAACGACACGGAGTCCAAGCGACAAAGGCGGG
>JAHLJT010008756.1:122552776-122565805 GCA_031308135.1 Acheta domesticus
CTCCGCTTCACTCGTCACCTCCTCCCTCGTCGTACCAGGAGATATGGCTCAGTGCATCAACTAATGTCACTGCAGCCCTCCGCTTTCACCGGGAGGTCCTAGGTTTAGGGTCCCGACGGCGGCAGGATTTTCGACACTTGCTTGTCAGCTAGGTCGAATTCATCGCTGTCTGGAGGAAAAATCTAGCGGCCGGTTGTTCTGATCGGTAGTTTTCCGAGGTTTCTCCAATCAACACAAGGCGAATGCCGGAGCAGTACCCGAACAAAACGGGCCATGGTTCGCGCGCGATTTTTCCTTCCTCTTCCTTGTCCTATCCTCATCCCTTACACACATACACACATTAACACGCACTACACTACCACACATGCCAAGAGACCTGTCGGGAGCTTAGAGCTTGTCCTGGCTGGGGGCGGTGCCCTGCTGGTGGGAGATACTTGGTTGAAGTGAAAACCCCGACAGTCGACGGTAGGTCGGCGCCGGATCTCGCCATCCAGCGAGGAAAAGATCACCCCGAAGAAAACACGCACTACACTTACGGGACTAATGATCTCTCTAGTTGACGCGCCCAGAATCACGAATCAATCAATCGATCCTCCCACGTAAACCTCCTCTGTAACCCACCAGTGCTCCCGCACCCGTCCGTCTACCCTCGCCTTTGTCGCTGTGGACTCCGTGTCGTTATCATCCGCTCTCCAACCATCGATCTGACGCTGAACGTTCTTCTTTCCACTCTACCCTACAATCTGCCTCGACTCCCTTTCCCTCCACCACTACGTACTACACAGGACATGTTCCTACCCTACCACTCAACAGCCTCACTCATTCTCGTTTCCTTCCTCGGCCTCACCTGACCATAATCGCCTTGGCACCCACTTTTCCGTTTCAACCTTCAGCCTCTGGACGTATAACTCCCCCCTCCACCCCCATCGTAACGCGCGCCGCCGCGGCCGCCTCCCCCGCCGCAATCACGGCTCCGCCGCCGCCGCCTCGAGCCCTCGCTGACCGCTTTACGGCGCCGCCATATTTATTCCCCGCTGAAATATGACGTCGGTGCTGCGCCTAGCGAAGCAGCGCGGGAAGATGGGGAGGAGGTGCGGGGAGGGGAGGTGTGGGGGCGGATCACGCGGTGGGGGAGGGTCAAACGCGAAACGGCGAAGAGGCGGTGACACGGGTTGGGGTGGCGGCAGGCGGAGACGAATGGGGAGGGAACGGGGGGGAGCACTGAATGAGAGCACCCACAAGCACAACGCCCTGAAGGGTCTGATATCGAGCGTTGGAGGCGGCGAGTGGGACGCTCTCGCGCCACTTGACCGCCTAAAACTCCGTGTTTCGCTGTACTCTGCTCCCTCCGGTACTCAAGTCCCTCCGGGATCCGATTGTACGAGTAAGCATACCTTTCTGCTCGTTCTGCTCCTTCTGGCAATTTAATTTACAATTAAACAGTCCTCTCTCAAGTTCGCCTTTCTCTTCCAGTATGAAATGATTCCGTCGTGTGTGACGCCCGACCACTTTGTCTCGCTCAGTTCGCTTGCATGAATGTATTTGTTCAAACATACGTACACTCACACACACAGACAACACATACTATAGATACATTCAATCATCAGCACCACCGAAATTACTGGATGATCAGCAGGCCTCGTCCTCTCCTTCCCACGACATCTCCTCCCTCTCCCTCCTTCCTCAGAGACCGCGAGCACAAAAGAGCAGCTCTGTCAAAGACCCGAGGTCCGCGACCTCGGCGCCTCCCTCGGTCCCGCCTTCCCCGGCCCAGCCCGCCTCCTGCCCCGTCAGCCGCGCCCTCGACCCAAACCGCCCCGGTCTCACCCTCATCCAACCCGCTCCCTTCCACGGCCAGCCTGTCCCCAGCCCACCCCGCCACGTCCTCGGCCCATCCCTTCCTTTCCGTCCCCACCACTCTACCCCGCCCCGTCAGCCCTGCCCACGGCTCAAACCGTCCCCGGTCTCACCCTCAGCACACCCGCTCCCTCCAGCCTGTCGCCGCCCCACCTCGCCACGTCCTCGGCCATCCCTTCCTTCCCGCCCCCGCCAACCCACCGCGCCCTGTCAGCCCCGCCCTCAGCCCAAACCGCCCCACACTCTCCCAGAGCACAATTCGCTCCCTCTAGCGGCCCAGCCTGTCCCGCCCGCCCCGCCACGTCCTAGCCCGATCCTTTCTTTTCCTTCCCGCCCCCGCCAACCCACCGCGTCCCGTCAGCCTCGCCCTCGGCCCAAACCACCCAGGTCTCACCCTCAGCCAACCCGCTCCTTCTCGCGGCTCAGCCTGTCCCGCCCGCCCCGCCACGTCCTCGGCCCCAACCCTTCAGCCCGCCCCACCCCTAGGCCCTTGTCGCCTGACCCCGAGGCGGGCGAACGCGACGCAGAAAAGTGACTTCCGGGCTTAGGGCTCGGCCACTTTCCTCTGCGCGCCCTGCGCCCTCGCGTGAGAGGCCCTTTGTGAAGACGAATGCGGTTTGTAATGATGGATCCGTGGCCAGGTGGCCCTTTTACTGCAGGATTCTAAGAAAACAGCCGTGGATACAAGGAGGGTGCGAGATTCGATAAAATTGAACCCTGAGAGTGAATGGAGTCCTGGCCCTTCGAGAAACGCTGCATCCTGTGCAGTGCTGGATGTTTCGGAGGGGTCCTTCTGCGGCCTTCTTCAGGGCGAATGCTTTCAAGGCACAGACAAGACTCCACTGACATCGACTGCACTGAAAGAACAGAAATGTTTTAACGTAATCCATCCTTCACGTTTCAACTTGGTGAATTGAGGGTAATCCGTCATCCGCTTGAGACTAATGAGAATAATGTTTGTGAAAAAGCGTATTGTCAGACCTAATGAAAACTACTATAGCGCGATTTTGTAACTTTGCCCCCGAAGGCCCGTCTTCACGATTAAATATGTCACGGTATGTCGCGTCTTCCTCAGCCGTGCCGCTATATGTCGCATGATCGCGACATATAAAGCAGCATTCGCGATCATACGACGACATCTACCGGCACGAGCGAGAAAGAGGCGAAATGCAGTGGAATATTCCATCGTGGCCATAGGGGCTCGAGGGGCAAAGTTATATAAATCGCACTATATATATATATATATATATATATATATATATATATATATATATTGCGGAGACGAATTCAGAAATACATTTCAACGTTAACTTAAAATGTAAATTCCTACATAAGTACTCATTATAATGGCCCTTTATGGGGTTTGTTTCTTGATAAAGTGCACAATGCAGAAGAATAATTCTCGCAACAGTAAGATACAAGTTGGTATAGGCTCAGCTATGAAGACGCGATTTGTGCTCTGTCTGTCATTCTATTGCTAATGTTGGGATCTTTCACATCAAATATTTACAGTATACATTATTTATATACACAGCATTTAACAAAATATTTATTGCGTATATACAAATTTCTGATAGATTGGGCGAGAGTCCCACAAATTTCATATGCGGCCATCAATAAAGTTATTTAAGTAGGTTAAGATTATCTTCTAAAGCAGTAGCTCGTAATTAAGGAACTCAATCATATCTTGAGAAATTTCGCAGTGAGCGCAGCCCCCATTCGGAGAGTGTCTTTGAACTAACCCTGCCTCTGCGAGATACACAGCGCCTGAGGACTTCCCCCGCAGCTCCTCAGAAGGGAAGACGAGAAGATCCCGTCTGCGCAGACTTTTACGCAGTGTTAAACGAAACCGCAACAACACCCCCGCCGCCCCTTCCGACGGGCGCAAGGAGCGGCCTAATTGAAATTCCGGCTCGTCTTATCCCCTACCGGTACCCTCACCCCTCCCCGCCACGCCCACGCTTTGCACCTCTCCACGCCCACAGCTCCCGCTCAGCGTCTCTTCCCTGCCTCATGCCTACCCCACCCTCGCGTCTCCCCGCCACGCACACGATTTGCACCTCTCCACGCCACGCTCCCGCTCTCACGTCTCTTCCCTGCCTCATGCCCCACCCACCCTCGCGCCTTCCCCGCCACGCTTTGCACCTCTCCACGCCCCGCTCCGCCCTCGTGTCTCTTCCCTGCTTCATGCCCTACCCCCACCCTCGCGCCTCCCGCCACGCCCACGCTTTGCACCGCTCCACGCTCCGCTCCTTCTCTCGCTTCTCTTCCCCGCCTCATGCCCCACCCCCACCCTCGCGTCTCCAAGCCACGCTCACGCCTTGCACGCCACGCTCCTGCTCTCGCTTCTCTTCCCCGCCCCAGGCACCCCTCCCCTCTCGCCTCCCCCCCACGCCCCCCAACATCCTGCCTTGCCGCCACGCCTCCGCTTCTCTTCCCCGCCTCACCCTCCGCGCCTCCCCGCCACGCCCAAACCCTGCACCTCTCCATGCCCCGCTCTCGCATCTCCCCGTCTCATGCTCCGCCCCCACTATCGCCCCGCCACGCCACGCCCTGCAACTCTCCACGCCCCGCTCCCGCTTCTCTTCCCCGCCTCATGCCCTCCTCCCATCCTAGCGCCTCCCCGCCACGCCCATGCCCCGCACTTCTCCAAGCAACGTCTGTCCCTGCCTCTCTCCCGGCCACTCCTCCTCTCCTCCTCCCCGCCTCATACCCCGCCCCCACTCCCCGCCACGCCCACACCCATGCCACGCTCCCGCTCTCGCTTTCCCTTCTCTTCCCCCTCCCCCGCGGCTCTCCACTAAGGCGGCGCCGGCACGTGATGTGGTGCGTAGTCAAATGAATAACAACTTAAGTCATCCACGTAGGTGGTGTATCAGGTGGGGGCGTTGCCTTATCAGCGGCTGTGCTCACACTGCGGCGGGCCGCGAGCGCCGTCGATATAAATGAACAAAGTTGTTGGAACCCAAACAGAAGCCGCCGCCGCCGGAGTCTATGCGGCCGCCGTGGCTTCGTCGTCCCTGCTGCATCTGCCTCCACGGCTTTCAACCCTCGCCAATTCTCTCTCTAAAAACAACCTCGATTGATTCGGTTCCTTTTAATGAGCAGAGTCATGACACAAGTTAGAACTGGAATAACCAAACCTGATTTTACCTCCGTAATTACTTTGCGCGCAACTTTTTATCTTCCCTTCCGTGATCGTCGAAGCATTATATTGTTCGTAAAATAAAGAAGCTCAAGTTAATATTCAAAAGAAATTAATTGAGAATCTTAATGATTTTTCTAGAAACTGAGCAGCGATAGGATGATCATAAAGATTTGGAACACACTACTTCGATTATATAAACATAATACTTCAGAAAGATGCCGGTTTTGAACCATTTACAATAACCCATACACGCCCCCTTAACGTTCAACTACTCGAAAGGGAATTACCCTCAGGATCAGAATTGTAGTAAACAAATAAAAGACGAAAAAATTAGAACTTCGTAGCTCACGGTATCAGAAAAAAAACAGACCACAGGCAACGCCGAACAAACATTACGTACCAAAAAACGTTATGCAATACAGGTCAGAGTCGTGCATAAATCGGAAACGATTAAACCCGGATTTTCGTGTCCCATGAAAGGACTTACGTCGTAATCTGCGCTATGAAACCTTTGTGAACGTTATCTTATATTTTTGGAGACAATTCCTCCACCCTTCGTAGCACAGGTTGTCAAAAACATTCGAACACATGTTCCATCTTCAAGCTATTTTCACTTTTAAAATAATTTAAGAAGTGTGGAATGATTCCACAAGTCCACCTAGCACTATTTTTTTAATTGTTCTTTTAAATTTTTTCAAGACTTGTCAGATATTATTTAGAAAAGTAAAGAACAATTCGCTGTGTCAAAGGTTTCACGAACAGTATTCATATTATAAAACTGTGAGAATATGGACATCTCGGGTTGAAGAAGGCAACGACGTCACTGTCGCGTTGACGTTGACGTCACTGTCGCAAAGGTCAACTGTTGTGGTCGGTGTCAAAAAAAGTCTCATGTGACTGTGTCCAAGTGCGTCTGTTGCAGGATCGATCAACACCCCGTTAAAAATGTCGAAAAACATCAGGGTGCAAGGTTAGGGACGCTAGTTTTGGCCTGCGCGGCTTTGAGTAATAAAAATTCGACGCGTTGCTGATCGGGAGGTTTTAAGGTTCGAACCCTGATGGTGGTAGATTTTTGACCAGGTGGGATTAAGCCGCCGTCTGGTGCTGAATACTGGCGGCCGGCTACTCTGATCTGAAAATTTCCGTGGTTTCTCAAATCAGTCTCAGCCGAGTGTCTGAACACTACTCGGGCAAATGAACCACGCGTGATCTTTCCTTCCTTTTGCTTGTCCGATCATCTCCCCTTACACACACACACTGCAAACGTGCACTTAACCATCACACATGTTGGGAGACCAGTAAGAACTGACAGCCCCAGCTGCCGCTGTGCCCGGTAAGGGAATTACCTAGAGGTGGAAAACCATTCAGGCCAACGTGTAGGTCGGCGCCGGATCTCACCATTCATCGGGGAGTTGATGGGCGTCACAGGAACCTTAGATTACATATTCACAATATCTGATATTACAATTTCTGAGTGAATAAATCGAATAGCTACTCAGGAATTCTGTGGAGAACATTTGCTAAATCTCGTAAGTAATATTTGAAGCTTGTACCATTAAAATTATATTAAAATCTATGAAATGCATTAAAAATGACGGGCAAAGATAGAAGATGACTTATTAGTCGAAATCGATGAAAAATGCAAAACGATGACCTATAATAATTGGTTATTTTCTTTTGTCATTACATAATATTAATTTCTGTACTAAACGACATTTTTCTGAAGTGAAAAGAAAAAAGAATGACATTTTATTCAAATCCGCCCCTTAGTAGTCATCGACACCGCTCTATACTGTGTGGCATAGTGACGCTTGCATACATAAAAGACAGGATGTGCCTTTGTCTATGGAAGCCACAAATAGACAGACCATTAGGTTGAGCAGGAAGGGGGCGTGTCTAAGATGGGCTTAGGCTGAGCCAGGAAGCAGAAAGGGCGCGGAGGCCAAGGGACACCCACGTCACTTTAGCTACGGAGTGGGAGTAGATCATGTGATCGGTCGGTCATGTGATCGAATCTACTTAAAGTGAAGTAAGGACATATTAGCCAGGATACATTTTGCGGCACGGGGCCGAGTGGTATCTTCATTAAGTGCTCACGCACTTCGCTCCAGGGCGAACGGCCGGATTTTGTCCGGGGAGACGTCAGTCTCATCTTTAGCGACGCGTCCAAGCGGTCGCTGTTCTTGCGGTCAAGCAAGGGCGGGTGGGGGACTCGCAAAGCAGTCGCAGGTGGCGGCTAAGATAAGCTGTTTTAGGAGGGTTCCGTAAAGCACGGATAAAGTGAATGAATTGTGCAACCTTGTATATATATATATATATATATATATATATATATATATATATATATATATATATATATATAGAGAGAGAGAGAGAGAGAGAGAGAGAGAGAGAGAGAGATATAGTTCTTAGTTTAATAAATTTGTTTTGTTACGAATCCTTCATGCCTGTGTCTGAGTAATTAAACGAACCACAACTGCGATTTTTATAACTTTGCCCCTCAAGGCCCGTCTTCATGATGGAATATGGCACGGTATTTCGCGACGTTCTCAGTCGTGCCGCCAGTATCGCATGATCGCGTCCGTATCAAGCAGCTCTTGCGATCATGCGACTCCTAGCGGCACGACGGAGAAAGACGCGAAATGTCGTGTGATACTTCAACGTGGCCATAGGGGCTTGAGAGGCAGAGTTAGAAAAATCGCACTATGAACGGGAGTATCATCGACCCCGTTCTAAATGGGAACTGAAATGCTTCGGTGTGTTCCCGGAGCGAGTGAAGGTTCCGCGCAGCCTCCCCAGGCGGCGCTGAGGCGGCGCGGCGCGATCGGGCGATCGGGCGCCCTCTCCCGGGGCTCTGGGAGCAGCTGCGGCTCCAGCAACAGCAGCGAATGGCTGTGCGGGGCAGATGCTGGTCGACGCGTTTCAAAGAGAAAATGTCACAGAGGCACGCATGCGGGATTGGCACATAGACGCCATCTTTAGAAGCATGCATTTGTTTGCGATTACATTATTATTTTCTTTTCTGTCTGTAGATTTAATAACTTCGTCAAGCTGTATTTTTTCTTTTCTTTTACAGACAGTAAAAAATATTTTTTGGTTCACTGTTTTAAATAAAAATACAATTTGACTGTAATATATTAAAATATGTGATATATAATAGCAACGTTTCAGAAATGATTATTTCCATCTCCATGCTGGAGTTAAAATGTCAAAACAACTAAATGTAATATTTTAAGCAATCATCGAATCGGTATTAAGTATGCTATTACGTATAACATCTTTTAATGAATTACAATCATATTATATGTTAATGTAAAGCAGCTATCCATTTGTAACATAAAAGGCCAAATACAGTCTGACAAATTTATTTGCGATTACCTACTTTCGCGTAATTTGTCATCTCATTAGTCGTGCAAAGCCTGTCTCCCGTCTCTGCTCACCTTCTTACCCTACTGTTAGTGACGAAAAAATTAGTCGAAAGTGGGGTAATCTCTAAACAAATTATGTATACGAATTTAGCGTCATTTAATTCATCGGAACATTCTGTCAACTCCTACCTCATCAATATTTCTACTATGCGCCATAACTACGTAGATGGAACATTTATACAATTTTCCACATCTGAAACAGGTTATTGTTTACTCTCTAATTGACGCTTTTACTGTCACATAATGGGTATGCGTACCTCCTTGGACTTTCCTAATGCAAACTTATTTCGGTCAAAAATATCCTGAAACCATAAAACACCTCTTTGAGCATTCTAAGCTTGGCTTCGCATGAGAACTCTGGCATGTTTGTACGTACACATGTTTCCCTAATATTTTTAAGTTTAAATTTTAGTTTTTTAAGGTCATTTCACTTACCTTCATAAATCATCATCAATGTTTTCAAGATGTTTTTCTTTTTAAAATATTCGAACTCTACACATAAAACGGCAATGAAGAGCTCCGCAATTATTATAACCATCCATATTAATTTCAAAGATGTCCAAAGACATTGTGTACGGTCAATCTCGCAAGCCTATCTCGTCGAGAGTCTTCGTACGTGGGTTTTTCTCAGTCGGGCATTCGTAGCCTTCTGTGACCCGTTCACGCATACATGAGGTGAATCAACGTTTCGGAGGGTGTTTGAGGAAGGACAAATTATTTTATTAGGTATATGGGTAGCTGTTTGCTATGTGTTTGACAGGATTCTAAAGAGGAATTAATGATTTATTTGCCAACAAATGAGTATTAGTACTTAAAAAAAAACAAATTTATAAGTGAATGGATGAGGATCTGGAACAAGTTTACACGAGCACCAATTGCATAACATCCCGATATCGGACAAGATTGATATTTCCAGGAACGTAAGCTGCTACAGCAATCAATCCTGTTAGTGTAGTGAATATTTTCCACGGGAGGAAGCTTTGATTCCTTCCCTGCTGGGTGGTGAACCTACCCGCGCGGGGTTGGAGAAACTCCATCACCAAGTATCTCCCACCAGAAGAATATTCAATCATTTTTTTTCATTTTCTTAATCTTGCTTTAAGTTACGGTCATTTGCTCTATTTCAATGAATTTGCTTTATCTGAAACTCAATTGAATAAAATAACGTGTAATGTAAATATATTAAACTTTTATTACTTTTAGGTGGTTTTTTTTTTGTAATTATGTGTTTTTGTAATTTCTGTTTTTGTAATTTTTTTATGTTTTTAGTAACTGTATTGATCTGACTGTTTCATTGATTAATGATGTACATAATTGTATAATGGCGTATAATTAAGGTTAAAGCCAATAAAATAAATAAATATTCAAATTCAAAGATCTCCCACCAGAGGGACTACCGCCCCAGCGGGCAAGCTCTAAGCTCCCGACCGGTCTCCCGGCATGGTGTGATAGTGTAGTGATGTTAGTGTACGTGCGTCAGGAGAACGGGGGACAAGGGCCGTGCTCCGTTTGTTAGGGTTCTGCTGCAGCATTCGCCTGGTATTGATTGAAGAAGCCAAGGAAAAATACCAATCAGAGCAGCCGCTCGCTAGAAGTCTCTCCAGGCGGCGACCCAGCTTTACAGCTTCTAGTTTCGAAAATCGAACGGGAATCGAACCCTCGGAGTTGCTGCAGAAGACGCGGACAATACCGGCTCTGAACTAAACCCAGACTGTATATCGTAGACGTCGGAGAAAATGAGGGAAGGGAAAATGTTTTAAGACGGCTCCGTACACGGCGGTACTCGGCGAGTAGCGAACTCCCGCTTGCCGAATCATGAGTAGTGAGGTGGGTGCTTGTTATTTGCCAAGCGCCAAACATTCGATGTCCATTCTTCCCCCAGATTGTCGATCTTTTGGAAAAAACAAAAGAAGCGAACATTCGCCCAACACCTCCGCCATCCGGAAATGGACGAGTAGACACTCGTTAGACGCTGAATGCGAAATGTGCGAAGCCGCGTTTCTAACAAGTAGTCCGGAAAGAAACAGAACTTTACGATTGATAGATAGCGGAAGAGATGTGGAAAACCTGATGCACGCCGAGCTTTAAAGGAATCAGAAGGAAGGTTAGTGGACAGGAAAACTAACCATAAAATCTGAAAATTAGAATCCATACGAAAATCTGAAATTGGTACTTCAAAGAATCAACCAAATACTGCGAAATTATGCAAAAAACCGCTATTAGTAAACCACACGTATAGTGGGTATTGTGACACAGCAATCATAGAGGCAGGCAAACGCACAAGTAGGTCATGGTTCCACCGTATCAGTGGATTCTCACAATGACACATGGAAATAATGTTGGACGATTGGCCTTAGCGTTATCGGGGCGAATGATATAGAATATACAAAATATTGAGAACTTGTGAGAAGAAAAGTGCACAATCACAGGGATGATGATCAAGAGAAAAATATGATATTTTTGATGGGTTATAGAAAAATTATACCGAAAAAAGTTGGGAACCGATGACTTTGATTGTTCTAGGAATTGGCGAGTGAGCAGGGCAGTCGCAAAAGTAGGTCACCGTACGTTCAGAGAATTCCGCAAGGAAATGGTCTGGAAGGAACTCCGGCCCCAAGAAAATTCAACAGACCGATTAAAGAAAATCGAGTAGCAGAGAAAAAGAGACGCGCGAAAAAGTAATAAGAACGAGAAAAGTTGTCGAAATAAGAAATACTGATATATAATGCAACTCACAGGAATAGCACGGGTCGAAGCAACACGTATCTACATGTACAAAATCAAACTTCAGTTAATCATTTAAATCTACATTCCATCAGAATGCCTCATGAAAGTAAGCCTGGTGGGATATATTGGATCTACATGGGAGAAGAGGATGGTCAACTAAACCAACAGAGAAATGAAAGGCTGACTTCCCTGCGGAAAGAACTACACAGCAGAAGTAGGCGGCTACATTAACATACAATAGTTACCACTGAATTAAATTGAAATCAGTAGGTGAAGTACCTGACAGATAAATATCAAAAGAACACAGCAAGAAAGTGAAGGAAATGATCAGGAAATTGTAATATGAAAATAGGTCACTTGCTGCTTTAACAGTGCTTCAGGACATTAAGAATAATCTAAAATTGGCACTGGCAGCAAAGCAAATGAAAACACTAGCAGCTGGATAAATGAAAACAACAGTAATGGAGTAACTGGCATATCTTATAGAAGTTACCACTAGAGAAACCACTTTATAAGATACGCAGACAATCATGAAGCACGTAATAACAGTGTACGCAGCAAAACGAAACCATCAAGTATATAGGCCAATGTACTATGAAACAGCTTTTCACAGAGGATGAGTATTACAAGGGCAAGATGATAGCCCAAACATAATAAAACACACTAACAAAATAATATATATATAGATGATCTCGAAAAGAAAAGATAAAGAATATATCGCCAAACATACATCACATTATCACGTGATTGATTCCGTACAATAGTCAGCCCAAAGCCAGTCGCTCGCCCAATTACGAGCGGCTAGCACCGGCGCAGCTGGCCGTGCAAACGGAAGCCTCGCGGAACTAGGTCAACGTGCCGTGCACTACACCCGGGCGGGCGCGCGAGTGAGCCGGCCGGGGACGACGCTGGACCCGCGGCACTGGGGCAGGGCGCGGGCGAGGGCGAGGGCGCGGACCCGGGCGGGGCGGGGGTGGGAGGGGCGGGCGGGGGCGGCAGCAGGTGCGGCCGCGCGCGCGGATTGGCCGGCGCCTCTGCGACGTCTTGGCGGCGGCGGCGGCGGTGGCGGTGGCGCCTTTCGCACTGCGGCACTGACGGATGCGGGCCACACGCACCCACGCACCCCGCACGCACCGCCCGCCCGCGCCCGCCCGCGCCCCGCCCCGCCCCCGCCGGAGGCCTCGGGTATCGATCCCCGAGGCCTCTGCGCGCGCGCGCCGCGCGCCGCCCCCCGGCCTTCACAGTGCGGCTTCCGCCCCGCCCCCGCCCCGCCCCCCGCCCCGCCCCCCGGCCCGCCGCTGTCGCTTCCTTCTCCGCCTTGCCCCAGCGCACGGCGCTCGTGGGCCCCGCCTCCCCGCCCCGGCGCTGCGACGGTCTCTCGCCCTCTGCTACCATCTCCCCTCTTCTGAACCCTTCTCCGCCCCTCTTTCCTTTCGTTCTTCTGCCCCTTTTGGTTTTGTCGCTGTCATTTGCCTATCCGATCGTCCCCGTCCTAGTATCTCTCATGTCCAGCTCTCTCTCTCTCTCTCTCTCTCTCTCTCTCTCTCTCTCTGCCCCCCGCTGTCGCTTCTTTCTCCTTGCCCCAGCACCCCGGCGCTGCGACGGCCTCTATCACTACGCTACCATCTCTCCTCTTGCAATCGGCTCCTCTTCTGAACCCTTCTCTTCCCTTTCGTTCTTCTGCCCCTTTTGCTTTTGTCGCTGTAATTTGCCTATCCGATCGCCCCCGTCCTATTATCTCTCATTATGTCTCTATTATCTCTCTCACTATCTCGTACTCTTTCTCTCTCTCTCTCTCTCTGCCCCCCGCCTGTCGCTTCCTTCTCCTTGCTCCAGTAACCGGCGCTGCTACGGCCTCTCTCGCTCAGC
>JAHLJT010008756.1:122566805-122581906 GCA_031308135.1 Acheta domesticus
AATATTGGCGATTATTGTTGGTATTGGTGGTGAGACAACATAACAGATCGAAAAGCAGAGAATTGCACATAAGCAACGTGGTGCTGATAGCCATAGACCAAAGAGAAAGGGGAGTTGAAGTCGGTGTCTTTACTTACACAGACGATTCATGGACACGCAGATGTAGTCATCGAATCACCTCGTGCAAATTTTCCGTCGTGAATCGTTTAAATGTGATCCGACATTATCTGATTTGAAAAATGTTTACCGTCTTGTTTGTTTTGATAATATTTTTTGTTTAAGCTCCTTTTATTTGTTTAAACTGAAGACGGAGGTTTCTCTATACTGCGATTTATTTACAGCTGCCTCTAACAGGTCATCTGGTGCTACGGTGTCAACAAATCCGGACCCTAGACGTCACTACAGTGACGTCAATATGGTGAGGTTCAACCTTCCGATTGGATGACATCCTAACAGATGATTTACGTCAGAGGCAGCTCTAAATAAATCTTATATATTATTTCTCAAAGGGCTGTTTGGTCTTTTCAATAAATTGGGAGACATACGAAACCGATCTGTATAAAGAAGCAATGGATTGAAAAATCGTGTTTCTTTTCACCTGCACATGGGATATTCGTATTGAAAAAGGGCGTTAAAAATACCTAAATATTAAAAAAAAAGTAGTAATTCGGGATCTGTAATAGCTGATTGCCACGCGATCTATCGGAAGAAAATTACACTCGGACGGTGGCGGGAAATGCAATCTCAAGCATTTTTGTTGGTTTCAATTTAGTGTAGGTTGTGTAAGCACGTGAACGTGATTTTCTACATTGAATAGAAATCTTGAAATATGAGAGGTTAGTGATCTTAGTGAGGTTAGGTCGTTTATAATGCTGGAATACCAAAAAAGAATTTATTTAAGCAGAAAACAGTTTGGTTATTTGACTAACCGTGCGATTTAATCGCACGGGTTCTCACTAGTCGAAGTATATTGTCTCACCAATAACACCTCCTTGGTTACGTCGTAGACTTTGTGTTATTTGGGAAATCTTTACCGGATTGGTAGTCAGCTTAGTTCTTCATTGAACAACCGATAAAAACAGGTCCATCCTTCCGCTTATCTGAACTTATTATTCTCGCCCGTTGAACATCATAGGGCTTAGTTCTGCTGGCCCTGATATCGTTTGTTATCCGATGGTTTCCCAGATGCCCACTCCTATCTAATCTTACGAGTCATTACAATTTAGCTTCTTGACTTTAACCTCACAATTTGTTCATCACTCTCTTCACTTGGGCCTTCAATTCCCGTCGGTCCTCGCAGCAGATTTCTCAATAGGGCTTCGCCATAATAATAGGACGGACATAAATCACACTTTAACACTTGAAAGACTTTCATTCAGGAAGCTCTGTGGCAACAAATGTGAGCTAATGTCTCTCGCAAGCGCCAGCTGACCTAGACTGTTGAGTTCCAGTTGGCTCCAGAAAGTTCACGTTCTAACCGTGACTGGTATGTGACCTTATTAGTATTAATTTTTAGTGTGAATTTATGCAGGAGATAAATTTTGATTAAAACGAAAATTTGTCATATATTCTTGTTTATGAGATTACTAGCTGTATTTTGAAGTCACATCTCCCATACCTATTGAGACCTGTACGTGTTAATTCGTTGTACAACTGCAATTTTTCATTGCAGGTATAAAAGTCAACCGTCTAATCCAATTAAATATTGCACACAAACAACAAATTACAACTGGCAGCTTTAAATACATCGTTCAATACAGAAATCAATAAACAAAAAATTATAAAGCGGAGTAAAAACAAACAGAACATTGGTAATCAGATTATACGGTATTACAAGTGAACGTGTGCCGGGCTCAACAGAATTAACGCTTACCTCTCAAATTTTCCCTAAACGCAGAATCAAAGCTATCACTGAACAAAAGGGTTTTTTTTACGAATAATTTTTATTACGGTTCGGAAATATTTGAGAAAAAAATGTTTTAAAGTTATATGGCCAACTGTAGATCACGGAAATTGAAATTCTTTTGCTAAATAAATAAAAGACAAAGAACTTTGGTATGACTAAGAAAAATTCTGGACTTACCAGTAATCAGTGACAGAATAAACCAGTGAAGCAAAAAACATTAGAAAATATATGTTTTTTAAAAATGTTTTTACGTTCGTTAACGTTTGTAAAATAAAATGTGTGATTTTTCAAATTTTATTTGATACATAATTATTTAACGGATATCATTATTTTCAATTCCAATTCTACGAGATTAATTGATTTATATGTTACATCAGTGAATTACTGAATTAGTTTAGTAAAGCGACGTTTGATGTAAATATTTTAAAGAGAAGTGACATATTTTTTTAGATTACTAGTGCTTTATTCCATAATATTTTTTGTCTGCAGTAGTTTTTACACATTTATGACAATAACTGAGGTTATTAATCAGTTTAAACAAGATTATTATAATAAATATAATAACGTTGTTTTTACAATGACCTGGCTTTTAGTACACACAATATAATGCATACGATTATGTATGTACCATAATTATGTACTCGGCTATATTTTAATTACGAATTTAAGTGCAAATTACTTTAGCAGCTTACTACTATTCCTAAAAGGAGTGAATTTATTCTTCGTTTTTAGAAGCAAATTAAGAAAATAATTTTGTTTAAATTGAGTAATTATGTCAGTTATTTACATAAATCTCTAAAAATTGCAAAACAAAAAAGTTAAGGAATAAAGCATCAGCAATGTAACGAAATCTGTCACCTTTTATTCTAAAATTTAAAGCAAACGTTGTCTTACTTAACTAATTCAGTAATTCTCTCATAACTATAGAAATCGAGGAGTAATTTCAATAACACTTGCCCAAATTCTTTTGAGAAAGTCAAGAAAAAACATGTGGGGACTTGGCTTTCAATATGTTATCTCGATTTAAAAAATGTGTAACGCAACCCGCATTTCATTTATGTAGTAAGGGATTGCTGTGGGGGCAGGCGCTGGGCTGGGCTGGGCTGGACGGTGTGAACCTGTGATGAGGAAACACATAGCGCGGAGACGGGAGAGACGGAAAGAGGATAGAGAAGCAGCTGGTAGGAACGAAGCAGTAGGAGGAGAAATTGACATGGACAGCGAGGCGAAGAGGAGTTGTCCGGAACAGAACTGGGTGGAGCGAGGGGAGGTGAGGCATGACGGTAATTAAATAACATTTCATCTGATAAAATGTCCTGATAAATAAATATCCTACCCGGCCGGGTTATTTAAGTTTTTCCTTAATAAACAAAAAATGTCAGTGATGTGACAACCTTCGTAACGAACGCCTATTCGAACATGCAATGCATTTTTCATGTTAAGATTACTTAAAATAAGCGACAAGCACGCGCGCTCCAATTTGAACCCTGCGGGTTGCCCTAGCACGCGTGCCATCTCTATCATGAGCGTGATCGTTGGCCCGTCGTCAGGGCTCCCCTCAGCGGGCGAGGTTTTAATTAGGGCTCACCTACGGTGTTTTAATTAATCACGACGCCGTTTTTTCACGAAAAAAAAAATGTTAAACATCGCCCGGCGAATTAATCTTGCCGCCCGGAAAGATTGCGTTTCAGCGCCGCGCCGGGCCGACGCTGCCCGGAAATCACGCCGCGTGCGGCTGACGCGTGCACGCACACGAAGAGTGCGTGTTCTTACTAAGCCTTGGTGTTCTCAACGGCGGATTTTTGTTCTTTTGAACACTTTGTTGCGAAAGACTACAAATGAGTGTGCAAAAAAAAAAAAATCGTTACAATTTCCCGTGTGTACTGAAATTGCTTGAGCTCTTTTTAAAGTGTAAATAAGAGAGGATATTTTGTAAATGAAATGATTCTCTTTAAGTATTCCTTTTTGTACTCCAGCTCAAAAAACGTCCTCCCAGGGATGATGCTGATATTCTACTCTTGATGTTTCAATTAACTTTTATTTCCTGAATTATCTTTATTATTGTTACCAATCTCTCAACACATCGGCGAAAGTAGGTAGGTTGAAAATAAATATCTCAAAACTAAAGAAGAAAGTTCTGAGTTATCGAAAAGGACAAAAGAGGATTTAAGTTTCCGATTTTGAAATGTACTAAGTGAAGAGGTATCGAAGAAAATTGAATAAACTGAGGAAAATTTTTATCGATAGAGAAATGTTTACACATGTGTCTTGCACGTAGACGAGATGCACATAACATGCATATTTCACGCTCGACCATCAGGACCTTACTAGAAAACTGAGTAATATTGTGCATTTGTATAAAAATGTTCTTGCATACATTCCCATGAGACCCCATACGCTTCCTTTCATGAAGGAATCAACTGTGCCAAAAGCGAATGAGGACTGGGTGGAATGAGACGGTTGATGAAAAATGAACGAGAAAATTTTAAAAAATGTATATTTAGAATATATTTGAAAAATAATTTCAAAATCTTTTTGAAATTTCACCAAATTTTTAATGAAGCCATTTCAGTATACCAGGAAGTGTTTGGGGAGGATGGGAGCGAAATAGAACGGCATCTCTGGGGAAAGTAAATAAATGTCACAAGTTGTTGCAAAGAGGAGGAATGTTTAAAACTGTGATGTTTATATTAAGTCAGTAATATGATTGCTTTTGCGCGAACAAGATTATTGTGCCGAGGCCGATAGGTCGATTGTTATATTTTAGGATCTTTCTTAGGTATTATATTTCTAGTATATTAAATTTTACATGCTAAAATTATGTAAGATTGTCATATTAACAAACTAATTCCTGATGCAAAAGATAGCAGTTTGCATTGTTACGTCGTTAATATTAACTTTATGAGTCTATTTTATATATTATTGCATTTGTGAGTACTGATGAGTCAAAAATATTTCCCACAAACTTTGTCGAAACTAAAAGGTTTTCTGTGAAGTTAGCTCGAAATTGCGCATTTTGAGAAATGCTCAATAACATCTTCTCAAAAATCGTTCTAAACGTTTTAATGAAAATGTGTATGTCCAGATTTTATTATTTTATAACGTTCTTGAAGTCATATTTCTATTCTACTATTACGAGACCAAATCTGTGAAAAAGTGAATTAATGTTTGTTGGGGGTAATAGATGGTAGATGAGAATAGAGTGGGGGAAACTGAAAAGCTAGCCTAGGCGCAGTGAATAGGAAACATGTTCTAGAAACTGTGTGACATTCTGTAGCACCACCGCCTACGAAATTAGTACATTATTATTGGCTTTATGCCGAGGGGTATCTACGGTATGGCAGACATGGCACGTGCCATAGGCGCCACTCACAAGGGGCGCTGTTTAGAGTATATCCGCTACAACAAATAGCAACAACACTAATTTGAAGTATCCTCACAGGGACGCAAATTCGATACTGGCCATGGGCGCCTGAATACCTAGATACGCCTTTCCCTTTATGATTTTCTGAGAAGTGAGGATGCCAGCTTGACAGAGGTTGTTGCGTTGTTAGATGCGTTGAGGGAAGGCATACCTTCATGCACGGGTAGCGGTATGTGAAACGCCTCTTTTTTATACGATCGTAGAAAAGAACACAATTTTGCGAATGCTTTGTGTGAATGGTCCTATCGGGAGTATCCAAAGCGGAAGGCCGGCATCTGATGGCGGAATCCCCGCTGGCTTCGGGGGGAGCGGGCGCGCTTATCGGCCTGCCGCTTGGCTGCGCTGCCGCGCCGGCGGGGAGTCGTGGGGTGGGGGAGGGGCCGAGGGGGCCGCCGGGGCTCGACGGAGGGCCCTTGTCGCCGGCTGCGGCGAGCGCTCGCCGGGGAGCGGCTCGAGCCAGGAGGCCCGGGTTCACGGCAACAGGTCCCGCCGAGGGGCACAAGTGCTGGTGGTTGCCAGAAGCAGACCTCTCCTTGACCTTCTGTTCCATGAAACATTGTTCAGGATGATATTTTTAGGGTTGAGCGTGTTATCGTCTATTATAAACAATGATTTACTATTGGCCTTTTGCAGGAAGAGGTCTTTTGTAGGTTCAGAACTTTCGAGTCACAAATAGTATGCGGAGGTAAATATTTATCCGAACATTGTACTAAACAAATATCACTGCTTTATTACGATATATAATATCGTAATAAAGCTGTGATATTTATTATACATATTTATTATATATTATATATATATTATCGATACGTAATATAAGCAGTGTTATATCACTGCTTATATTACAATCAGGTAAATGAAAGTTAGTGGTATGAATATTTTTTGTGTGAAAAGGTATGGTTTAAGAGGTGGCAGTGCATAGCTACATGTAAATATGCTGAAAAGATGAATACATTGTCTTTACCTGTCAAGGGATTCACACGTTAGGTAACATGTGATCGTTCAACAAATAAGTACACATTGTCCTTGTTGACCCATTCTCATCCCTTCGTGCAATTTTCTAAGAATTTATCCCCTCAAGTGTACGCATGCGTAAGTCCTCGTGTTTTCGCAAATCGACAAAATTACAAAAATGTAATATGTATTAAAATAATAAATTAAGGAAGGTATAAAAAATCTACTACGATTGCAAATCATTTAAAATTATATTAGTCATTTAGTCACTATAAAATTAATACCATTACATCATTATAAAAGTATTACCATTCCATTTATCATGGGTTAAACGACATGTCTTGTATGTTTTCTCAATAAAATATGAATTTAGGACACTTGTACTGTCTATTCTGTCGAAAGGGGACTGTGTACAGTGTGATTTCTCAAACCTTACCTCTGGCAAGTATCAGTTGTTGACGGTTTCATCCAATCGGGAGTGGCAATTTGTGATGTCACTGTAGCAACATATAAGCTCCCGATTGAATGAAACCGTCAATAGCTGATACCTGGCAGAGGCACGATTAGATAAATCGTACTGTAGTGAATGCACACCTTCCAACGCCCAACGCCCTCCCCGTATACACCACTTCGCATGAAAGTGGCCAATCCCCTTACGAGTGTGCAAGCATCTCTTGAAAGGCCCCTGGAGTATACTTCGGTTCTTCTTTCTTGGCGCACGGGGGGCTGTCTTTAAAATGGAATATCTCACGGTATTTCGGTCGTTCTCCGTCGCGAAGTCGCATGATCGCCAGCACTGCTCGATACATTCGCGATCATCCGACTCCTCACGTCACAACGGAGAACGACGCAAGATACCGTGAGATATTGCATTTTATTGACACCCACCCGTGCGCCAAGAAAGAAAAACCGAAGTATAAGTCCTGTAGTGCAGCCGCCAACGCCGCGAACCTGCTCGTTGAGGCGCAGTCAGCGCGCTATCCCATCGCCGCAGGGGTCAAGGGGCAGCGGCCGGCCGACGGGCGAGCGCCGGAGACGGGCGCGTCCGTCCCTCGCGCCAGGCCTTGACTGGGCGGCGGCGGCGTGGCGCCGCGCGTGACGTCACCCGCGCCAACATGACGTCACTGATCGTTTGTCCGCGGAGCGCGGGTGGGCGGGCGCGCCGGCAGGGTCGGGCGGTGGGTGGGCAGTGGGCAGTGGGCAGTGGGCTTGGCTGCCCCGGGCGCCCTGCACACACACACACACACACACACACACACACACACACACACACACACACACACACACACACACATACACAGCCTCTGCACCACGTTCTCGTGCGAAGGATGGAAAGCATCGTTGGGTGCCAAATGTAAGTTTCGTAGTAAACATTGCAACATTGCTGTCCGTGTGGCGTCTTCAACGCAAAATCAGAGGAGGTCTTCAATCAAACTCGTTAATAATTGTATGCCAACAAACGAAGGTACATTAACTGTGAGTAGCTTTTACGTGAAAGAATTTGTCACTGTTTTCTGCGTTTGGTTTCATGTAGTATATAAATAAAAACGAAGACCGCATTAATTTCTATGTATTATTTACCGGCGTAATTAGTACAAATTTTACCAGTTAATTTATTGGTAAATTATCTACGCTTAGGGGTAAGGAATGTTACATTTGAATGTGTGTCGTCATCTCAGGAAATATGTTAAAAAATAGGGTATAAATGAAATGTTACCTCCTATTTAACTCTGCACATTCTCGAATGATAACTGTATTAATGGTGTAACAGACCGTTTCTAATATTAATTTTGTTTTGTTTAATTGCAGGTGAGAGGATTTTCTTCTTTGTTTTGCGTTCTGAGAAGTGTGATCCCATAAATGATGTAAGTATTTCTTTGTACATGGCTATATCTGTAGTGCTTGAATTTCAACACTGACGTTCATGAACATTGTATTGTTCTTGTGCAAGAAGCAAGCACTTCATCAGTATTCTAAGTTGCAGTATTTCAGTACTGTATTCACGACTTAAACTGTTTACATTTGTGAAAGGATTATGTTAAAACTATTAAAAATTACTTTTTTCTCGCTATAATCGCAATAAATATATATTTTTTAAAATCAAGCGAAGTATTGTCCTATTTTCTTTTAGTTTAAAAATTATGGGAATTCTGATGTGTAATTGTTGACGTAATTACATGAAGAAATAATGGTCATCTCCGTCAACTATATATATATTTATATTTATTTAGTAATCTAATTTATTATGAATAATTAGGAATTGCTCTATATATTTAGCTAGTGAGGTAAATATATTTATTTAGAGAGCCGGCTTTCGACATTATCATTTAAGATCATCAAGAGAAGATGTTTTTCCAGTGATTTCTTGAAAGGTGAAAATAAACGACAGATTTTTGGCGAAATATTGGTAATTGTGCTCCGTATGTTTGTTTGTACTGTCTTCTTTATGCTGCTATGTGTGTTTTCATATATCAAACCAAAGAAATTATCATGCGTAATACCATGAACGCTTTGACAATTGTCGATAAATCCCCGACGCGCGAAGCGAGGAGGGGATTTATCTGAGAATTTCCAAAGCACGAGTGGTATTTAATATGACGATTCGTCGAATGAAATTACGTGCATCAGAATTCCAGAATGCGCCAAATATTGAAAATAACTGGAAGCTAAGTTAAAATAAAAGAGATTATGTTACAGTACATACGCGGTTTGCTGGAAATCGACATAGCGATCGACGTATACCGCCTCCTAAGATAGATGAGACACAATTTATGATTGGCCTGTAGGGAGAAGCATTAAGAAAAATCGGATAGACAAAGCGATAAACTTTTTGAGATACACCGCCCTGATTGGAGTTTTTTGTAAGCATAGTTAAACACTATTGGTTTTAATTCAACGAATGAAATAGTCCATATAATTAAAATACATCATTGTGTTTGAAATTGTCAATTCAGAGTAAAATTAATCATCTTGAAACCAAATGATCTTGATTTTGTAATCGCATTCACTTCCTACGATCAGGTTAGAAGGTTTAAAACACAAAGATTATTGTATGCTAAAAGATCTGTTCATCCGTAACAGAGACATGTTAGTTTATAGAGACTTGTGAATTTATTTCACAGTTTTGCTACGTTCAAAAAATATCAGAATGATTAAGAAAACAACACAAGACGAAAACAAACACCAGATTATTCATTCACAAATATTCCTTCCCGTTGGCAAAAATGTTTTTACATGGTAGAATTTAATAAGAAAATATACATGAAATAAAGTAAATTATGTAAACATTTTTGAAATCTCGGTTGGATGATAGAAAACATCAGCCATTTGTAAGAAGCCACCATTCTTCGTTCTATTTTGAGTGCACTTTGCGCCTTCTTTTCCGCATCAGCTTGCGCCTGTCCACCCCTGGTTGGAGGAAAAATGAAGCGGAGCCAGGGGAAGTGTCCCGTACTCGCAGGAGCGCCACGCTTTCCAGGCGGGTGCAGTTTAAGGTGCCTAATGTAATGAATGACTGTACTTCGATTTAAACATAGTGTTCGTAAATCAGCTGTTACGTTGTCATCCAATCGAGAGGTTGAACGTCACCATAGTGACATCACTGTAGTGACGTTTAAGCTTCCGTGACAGCTGAAGAGGACACTATAAATAAATGTAAGTATACATAAGCGTGACGTCCACCCAAATGCATTTCCATTACTTATTTCTTCTTGGTGGACTTTCTTTTATACTCTAAGCCATTGTGGCACTGCTTAACTCTTTATTTTGCGAATGCCAGAAACGTCTCCGCAGCGGGTAGTTTGCACTTTGCCCGCGGAGCGCGATGATGCGGGTTGCTCGCCCTCGCGCTGCTCTTCTGCACGAAGCAGTTCGTCTCGGGAACCGCGGGAGACGCACGTGAGCTGACTCGCGGTTGCGCGACCCGCGCCCAACTCACGGGGTAAGATATATAGGTGTGTTCACTCCCAGTCTAAAACTGAAGCTTACGTGAGTCTAGTTCTCACAGTTCTCGCGTATAAGCGCTGCGATCTTTGGGTCGCATCTGGGAAGATCGTGATTGGTCGTGATCCATTCAACAGCTGTGTGGTCAGCTGATTTCTAATTTAAAGTCTTGTGATTTGTCGCTTTGCAGTAGAATTGGTTAGGTGTAATGCGACCAGTTACGAAAATGGGTAGGAAATGTTTTATAAATCTGTAATAGCCACAGTTTAAGATGTCATTTTAAGTATGTATATCTTACAGCGTGACCCAAACCGATCGTGCGCACCGTACGGACAAGCGAGGAACTAGCCTCAAACTGGCTTCAAAAAATTTGCCCCAAAGGCGGATAGTTGACACACCTATATATCTTATACCGTGGCCCGACTCTTCTCGGCGGAGGAGCTGGAGACAATCGCATCAAAAGTAGAATTCGCCAACTGCCGAAGAGGCACGCTGCTTCGTACCTGGGGTGCAAGCGTGGGCAGGCATTGTGAAACGAGTGGGAAGGGAATGCTTGAACTTGAGGATGGAATTGAAGTTTAACAATGAATTGTCCATTTATCTGTTTCTTTTAAATGTTACTGGGATATTAGATTAGCCTCATAGATTATTGTAGATGAGGCCAGCTCTGTTTTTGTTAATAAGATGTTTAGGAGTGTAATTATAAAAATATGACCTGGACGCAAATTTCCATAATGGAAGTACTAAATGCATTATGTAATTTTATTTATAATTGTATTCTCGAACTCATTTCAGTAGAAAAATATTTCGAGGAAGTATTGAAGGAAGAAGATGCGTTTACAGTAGTAACATATTTGGCCCCTTAGTGATGTACATTGACAACTGGTAAGAGAAATGCTAATATGTTACGGCCAGAACAACGTGGGCGTTATGATGGAACGCCCACGTTTGTACACCCAAACTTCCTGTGAAAAGCACTCCAATTCATCAAGTGTTTGAATAGAACCTTCGGTCAACATCAGCTAGCACGATTTGTTGTGACACAAGCAGTCAACATCGTCGGGAACTACATAAACAGTCTTCTGTTTTCAGTTACCTCAATTTTCAGTCTGATACGCAATACAAAAGCATTCTTTTGTTACAAAACACCGAAGGTCCTTGGAAATGCGTCGGCCTCCTTGAAACGTGTTTCCAGCGCGGCTTCTGTTATTCCCATTGTTGCCAGCGCCTCCTGTGTCCTCCAGCGGCAGGCGGCTGAGGATCTGAAGAGGTGCCAACTGGTGCTAAGGGAGAGGCCGCCGAGAGATTTCCAGTTCGTGGGCGAGTCGCCCGCCCGCCCGCCCAACCGCTCGCCCACCGGCCGCCCCGCCCTCCATTCAGCTGCCAGGACCGCCCTCGCCCACTGTCGCCAGCAGACGCCTTTGTGGTCGTAGAACAAATTTCGCTCTGGAATCGAAACCGTGTTAAATGGATAGCTGATTCCATCTTATAAAATTTGAGTATTCGCCTTGGTGAAAGGGATTAATGGCCTATGCTGTACAGGCCTCTCTGCTATTATGTTCCATTATGGGCCAATCATCAATGTCTTGGCGACGCAACAGGTCGAAAATTGTACCGTGATATTTTATGCAGCACATTGCAGATAATGCAATGTTTTATAATATATATATATATATATATATATGTATATATATATATATATCCGAATAGCAATACTTTTTCAATCGTTTGTTAATCGTATATTTTTAAAATGATGTAGTGCTACGAAGAGATAATATTTTAGTGAGTTTAAACATAGTGTTATTTAGGAAAGTACAATTAATATTCGGAAACTAGTCATTTCGACTTGTCTTTATGTATATTATTAGTCATAACCAGCGCAGTTATTAGAGAACATTTTCTGTTAATCCCCATTTTTGCCGGGAACGCTACATTCTTCTGGTCAATTCAAAAATTCAAAAGTTACGTTACGACGATGAATGTTTATCAAACTTAATCCTCGCAACAGCATATTTTTTCCTTCTCTCTATGCCAGAAGAATTGGACCACAAGTTTTTGCATATTATTTACATTACTGTTTCTGACGTTTATTGGTTTATAATTTATTACTTTTGCCGTGTTAGTGCTCGATGGGGGACTACGTCGATAACTGTTTCAACAACATAAGGATTATAAAATGTTTTGCGAAAAGAGCGCGGAGAAAGAACAGCCGTAGCAACCGGTGACGTAAATGATCAACGTTCATGAGAAGGCGAGAAACTACTAACAGGCATCTCTATTCCGTGACATACGTGACAAAGTTCTCCCCGAAACCGATAAGCTGCGCCCCTGCGCGGGATGGCTGAGCAAGTGGGTCGCCTTCAACTTGTTGACCCACTTCCGAATTCCGCGCGCGGGTGGTGCGCGTGCATCGTCCCTTCATTATGCGCGGGGGGCGGCGGCGGCGGCCAGCGCGGAGCGGCGTCGCTGTGGTCGCGGGGGGGGGGGAGGTGGGGCTCTTGCGCTGCGCATCCGACTTCAGCCAATGAGCTCCAGGAACCAGTTTGCGTCACAATATTAGCGGGAATTTTAAATGTGGTCAGATACCGAAAAATCACTTTGTTACGAGACATTCAAATAGATATATGAAGCAATTTTTTAAAAATAGTTTATCTTTTATTTCAACGATACTTTTATCGTGATATTTTCGGATGATTGAAAATAGTCACATTATGCCACTTTCAAAGTGTTTCTCGACACTTCTCGCTCTCCATGCAACATGGCGGCTGGCGTCTGGTCTGGGTATACAAACGCAGTGCCGTGCAGTGGTCACGAGGTTCGTGACGCAAACTGGTGTTGCGCAAAACGAGCAAAAATCGGTGCGGCGGGAGTAACTCTCCCATGTGGTTCCACCATGGGTCGGAGGCGAGCGGCATCTGCGGGGGCGGGGTGGCCCTGAAAGGACAGGACGAATCGGAGGCACTAGATCTGGGAGTTCGGGGAAATAGAACAGGGTGGCGGAGAAAGAAAGAAAGAGTCGAAAATAGGAAGAAGACGTTTCGAAGCCGATCCGGTCGAGACCGCTAAGTCAGTAGTGGTACAGCGATCTCAGACCGAAGAATCGCGGGTTCGAGTCCCGCCTCGGGCATGGTTGTATTTATGTTCGTCCTTTCACCCCCATCATCACCATATTATTTCATTTAGTTCAAAGTTACCCATAACGTTGAAACCAATAGTGGTCGCTAGTGACCTAGATGTTAATGCGACCTAAAATAACACATTCACACACGCACAAAATGTGTTTCGAAAAGCGTAGGAATAAGAGATACGTGAATTTTCCTATTAACTAGGGCCGCGTATCCCTATTAACAATAACTTGTAAGGCGAAGTATTCGAAAAGCGATACTTAAAATCTGAATTCTCTGTCGACGAGGTGAGAGATAGAGGGGTGAGAGATGAAACACAGACGAAGAGTAAGCGGGCATTTCATATCATGCCGTACCTGGGTGATTTCAGCATTGCCAATGAATAAGGCATTTTCGAGAAACAGAATAAAAAACGGGAAAGAAGACAAAAGGCAAAAAAGGAAAACGTGATGAATCAATTAAGAGGGAAGCAGAAAACTGCTAGGAGTGGATTTGAAGTCGAAATGAAGTAAATCACGTCAAAAGGCATGCAAGGAGGACGGGGAAAGCTCTAGAGTATTTGAATCGATAGATTTAGATTGTACCGGAGAGAACGAAAAGCGATTCAATTGGGGACAGAATCCAACGGACGTGGACAGTGAGTGCGAGAGGACACTGAACGATACAAATACTAGATCAGAAGCAAGAGGCCAGAGTTCGAAGCGGCAAAATGGATGAAAGAGAGAATAGATCGAGGGCAACAGAACAGGAAGGGGGAAACGACATGCAGCACGCGGACCGGGGCAAGAGGATGGTGAGGGCAAAGAGGGGAAAAAGAAAGCAGTGGAGTGCGCAGAAAGTTGGTCAGGAAGACGACACGGGATGTAAAGATCAAGCGTCTGCAGACCCAATCATCAGGGCAAATAACTGTGTGAAGATAGAAATGATAGAGCGTACTAGAGAAACGATATCAAGGAAGAGCGTCAAGGTTTCCTAAACGCGGGCTATACGGACGTTTCGAGTCAATGGAACGAAGAGAATGGAAGTGCCACCGACGAAGAGGCACAATGGGAAGGGGAGGGCGAAGAAGGGCGGAAGGGAAGCGACAAAATAGGCGCGCAGGGGAAGAGAACGGGTAGGAAGAAGGAAGCGACAGAGAGTCAAACAGTTAGAGGGACAGACACGAAACATGGAAAAAATGACAGTGGTCACGCGTGGAAGTTACGGGGTAGGTTGCGACGTTTTGGAGGGTAATGTTAGAAAGAAGAGACAGCAGGGTATGTGGGCATGTTAAGAAGACAGAGGGAGAAACAGGGAGACACAGAGTAGAGGCGAAAGATCTGAGAAAGATGCACACAGAGAGAGAGAGAGAGGAGAGAGAGAGAGAGAGAGAGAGAGAGAGAGAGATGGACACGAAAGTTACTAGGACGAAGAGGCGATTGGCTAGGCAAATTAAAGGAATAAGCGACCTAAGCAAAAGGGGCGAAAGATTGCAAGAGAAGATATGATGGCAGAACGAATAGACGAGAAGGCAGAGCGTGAGGGGCCGTCGCTGTGTGTGTGAGAGAGAGAGAGAGAGAGCGCGAAAGAGAGAAAGAAAGAGTACGAGATAGTGAGAGAGTTGGACATAGATACTAGGACGGAAGCGATCGAATGGCAAGTGAAAGAAATAAGCGACATCAGCAAAAGGGGCAGCAGAACGAAAGGAAAGAGGCGCGGAGAAGGGCTCATAAGAGGAGAGATGATGGCAGCAGGACGAAGTGATCACGGG